>UESW01004128.1:107084-147811 GCA_900491605.1 Calamus simplicifolius
TGGCACCCTGAAGAAGGGAACGATATCACTGATCAGAGGGATGGTCGGTATATGGTAGCTAGATTCCTGACGGATCCAGCTGATAACCGTAGCAGAATCCCCTTCAATAATGAGCCTACGGGCACCAATGATCCGAACGGCATAAGAGATACCAGCCCACGCCGCAGATAGTTCCGCAAGGGGAACAGAGGAATCAAGAGTCCCGAAACCACCTGCTGCAAGCATGTTACCCTCGGACTCCCGAATCACAAATCCCGATCCCGCACATCTACCTCGAACACTCCCATCGAAGTTGATTTTGACACACCCAAGAGGTGGGGACTCCCAAGAAATAAAGACCGTGTGCCGGTTCGCTACCGAAGTAGCATGGGAGTCCCAGTGGCCTGGGCTGACAGAATCAAGAGGCCTGTGATGGAAAGTATACTCAGCAGATAAGGAAGCAGCAGTCCTGACAACCCGATAAGAAGGAACAATCTCACCCGAGAACACCAACCGGTTCCGGGTTAACCAAATATGATAAGCAGTGTAAGCCCACCGCGGACCCCGCCTATGGTAGCCAGCCCGCATATCCTGCCTGATCAGACGCAAAAAGGAGATACGGTGGGAAAAGAGTCATATGTCCAAGGACACTCCCCTGACCGCTGCCAGATCTGTCTCGCTCTGCCACATAAAAAGATAGCATGATCCACAGTCTCCGCCTCGAGACCACACACCGGGCACATAGGCAAGATGCTCATACCCCTCCTAGAAAGCAAGAAACAAGTAGGAAGGACATTCCAAGCAAGCTTCCATATGAACAGGCGAACCCTGGGGTGAATGGATAGATGCCAGATCCAAGCCAAGTCCATACCTTGCGAAGGCAAAGGCCTAAAGATATTCAGAAGATCCCTAATAGAAGCACGGGGCAGACAGGATCACTTCCAAACCCTAACATCAGCAGAGAGGCCCGGAACGAGAGGAATAGATGTAATGCGTCGGTAGAGTTCATCCCCAAAAAAAGAAGAAACCACCGAATAATCCCAGACCAACTGATCCTGGGAAATTAAGTCACTGACTCTCAGACCAATAGGGATATCAGTACAGACAAAGGTCGGCCATCGAGATAGGGGAAGGTCTGCAATCCAAGTGTCCTGAACAACATCCATAGAGGTGCCATCACCAATCATCCATGAAGTGCAATCCAGTATCTCCGCAGCATAACAACATACCTCTTTCCATAAGAAAGAATGCCCCCGATGAGACTGCATGGATATGGAATGACTCCAATCTCCATACTTGGCTCGCATGAAGGAGCTCCACAGGCAATGCGGATCAAGCAGGAACCGTGTAGCATGCCTAGCAATCAAAGCCTCCCTCCTAGCAATAAGAGACTGGATCCCAAGACCACCCTCAGCAATCGGCATGCAGACAACATCCCAGGCAAGAAGATGAACGCCATGGCCATCCTGAATCGAGGCCCAGAGGAAATCCGGAAATATCTTTCAATCTTCCTCAAGCATGACAAAGGTATGGCAGCATTGGATAACAGATAAAGAGGAAGAGAAGAGAGGACAAACGTATGAGAGTGATCCGAGCCATCATAGAGAGACCAGAGATCTGCCACCCATCCAGACGATCACGGACCCTCCTTACCAAGGCACTGAAGTCAGAACTACGAGGTCTCCCCAGTGATAGGAATCCCAAGGTAGGAGAGCTGATCCGCCAAGTAGGAATACCCATGATATGCACAATAGATCCCTTGACAGCGGGAGTCATCTTCGGGCTAAAATAGATTAAATATTTATTTAAATTGAATTTCTGACAGAAGCACGACAATAATCCGCAAAACAGCCGAAAAGATGGAAGCATTATGAATAGTAGCCTTTCCTAACAGGATGCAGTCATCAGCAAAGAGAAGATGTGAAATAATAGGCCCGTGGGGACCCGCAGAGTAAGGCGCAAAGGACGCATCAAACTGAGCCTGAGTAAGAGCCCGGGATAGAGCATCAGTAGAGAGTATAAAGAGGAATGGGGATAGAGGGCAACCCTGCCTGAGCCCGACCTCAGAGTGAAAATAATCAGTTTGATCGCCATTGATTAGGAGAGAGAAAGACGGCCGGTAGACATGCCATAATCCAGTCTACAAAAGTGACGTCAAGCCCAAACTCATGAAGAGTATAGCGCAGAAAATCCCAACTTAGCCTGTCATAAGCTCTCTCCATATCAAGCTTGATTGCCATAAGACTCTGACTGCCGGAAGCATGCTGAAGGTCATACATGAACTCCTGGGCTAAGAGAGCGTTATCAGTAATACTACGGCCCCTTAGAAAAGCACCCTGTTCCAAGGAAATGAGACAAGGGATCACCGGAGCCAAACGGGAGACCAAAATGTGAGCACACACCTTATATAAAGTAGTACAAAGACTAATCGGCCGGTAGTGCTGAGGAGAGTAAGCATCCTGGCGTTTAGGCACCAGAGTGATAAGGGTCCGGTTCCAGTCAGAGGGAATAGTGTGAGCCTAAAAACAAGCTGAACAGCCTCTACAACATCATGCCCCACAATCTCCCAATAGAAGCGAAAGAATAATGGAGGGAAACCATCAGGCCCAGGGGCCTTATCAGCACCAAGATTCCATAATGCCCTCTGGATGTCATCCGCCGTAATCGGTCTAATCAGAAGAGCATTCTCAGCATTGGAAACCCTAAGGGGGCTGAACAGGAAAGAAGGAGAACCCTCACCCGAGTGCTCAGTCCATCTGGAATGAAAGAACTGAAAAAATGAATCTCTGATCGCTTGGGCATCCTCCTGAGCATCACCCTGATCATCAACAATACGCCGGATGCGGTTCTTCGCTCGGCGTTTCAAAGTAGCCTGATGAAAGAATCTGGTGTTGCGGTCCCCTTCCTTAATCCACTGGATTCTGGACCTTTGCCTCCAAAAAGTCTCCTGCTGCAGCAGAAGAGAGTGGTGCAGACCAAGGCAGGATCTAAGAGTCAAAAGCTCAGAATCAAGGAGGAAACCCTCCTGGTCCTCTTTCGTCTGTAAGAAAGAAATAGAGGACTCAACTTGCTCAACTTGCCTGATAATGTCCCCCACTTCTCTTCTATTCCATCTAGAGAGTCTCCGACTAGCCAGAGTCAATCGCCGAGAAAGCCTATAAGAGGCCGAGCCTCGGACAGGTAATCGCCAAACCTGCGAAATAATAGACATAGCAGAAGAATAAAAAGTCCAGAACTTCTCGAATCTGAACTGCCTACTCCGGTGAGAGGAGAGATTAGTAGAAATAAGAATAGACAGTGATCGAGCCAATTCTGGACAAATGAGTAATAGTAGTAGATGGAAAGAGCTGAAGCCAAGAAGGAGAAGCCATGGCCCTATCCAGTCTTTCCCACACTCGAGCAGATCCTCGACGATTATTACACCAAGTGTAGTGAGAACCGGCAAACCCCAAGTCCAAAAGCCCAGCAGAGGATATGAAGTTTCTGAACTCAGAAACGTCTGGGGACCGAACAAACTGCCGACCACCTCTTTTCTCCTTAGCCCCAATAATACAGTTGAAATCACCAGCAAAGAGGGAAGGAATACCCTGAGCAAGTAGGGAATGAAGCTCTGACCAAAGGCCCCGACGCAATCTGAAATCTGTGCTTGCATAGACACCCGATAGTAACCAGGGAGTAGAGGACCCCTCAGAGATGACTAGAGCCACTTGCTGACCAGATCCGTGGAACGCATCAACTCTAATATTGTCATTTCTCCAAAGCACCAGAATTCCACCAGATAGGCCAACAGAGTCAATAGCATAGGAAACCCATGATCTGGAAAGCTATCTACGCAGACGCATCAAACTATCCCCAGACAAACGGGTCTCTAGCATAATACAGATATCAAAAGCATGAAGCTGTAATAGCCGTCCAAACGAGGATCGAAACGAGGGTTTCAGAGCACCTCGCACGTTCCAAGTAAGGATCTTCATTCTAAAGTTTGAGAGGGGGGGGACTTCATCCATGTCCCCAGACTTCTCTAGAGCAGACTGAGCACTGATAGAAGAAGAGCTCGCCAACCCCATATCAGTACAGCCATCCTATCTGAACCTCAACCTTGGTGAGTCCAAAATCATAACAGACACTGAATACCTTCTTCAGAAGGGAAACCACAGAGTCGTGGTCCATCCCGTCATTTAGAGGAGTCAAAGAAGGCCCAGAAGAACACCCCAAAACAGACCCGTCCTTGCTACGGGATTTCTTCAGCCCTGGCCCAGAACCGGCACCATACCCCTTAGGGGAAGCTGAAGATGCCGAAAAGGTGAAATTGGCATGCACACTTCCTTTGCCTTTTGGGAGGCCTTTACCTTTCGCTTTAGTGGTTTTGGAGACCACTCCATTGGAAATAGGCTCAACAGGCCGGACCCTCTTGGCTGGGCTGGAAGGGGCCACCTCACTGGCCTTAAGGTGCCCAAATTCATTGCTAGTATTATGATCGAAGTCCAAGCATGCAAATGGATTAAGATCTTTGGTCCTTGGACTTATTGGATTAGAGTCCAAAAATTTAGACTTCCCCAACTCAACTTCAGTGCCAGCCGGCACTTTAGAAGGAAACCGGCACGCAGTGGTTTCAGCCGGAGGGGGAGACAAGTCTGAGACATCTCCCTGAACAACAGTCTCCAGTGAAGGGGGGAATGAACCCCGACCACTATTCCTCCGAGCAGTCTTCTTAGGGGTGCTCCAACCTTCAGGGGAGACAGAGGGAGGGGGAGCAGGGCTGACCGAAGGCATCTTTGTGCTGGGCGCTGAATGTAGGTGATCAATGGGAGCCTTGCGTCGACGAAGAGCAACCATCCACGGTCCATAACTCATACCCGAAACGGAGGGAGACGCCGACGAAGATCCCGGAGCCACCCCGCAATGCTCCACCAGATGCAGAGTCCTACAGGAGGAGCAGAGACCCTCAAGGTTTTCGTAAGAAAATGGCTGCCAAAAGGGGACCCTGTTACCACGAATCCGAGCTCCCGTCTCAGAGGTTTGCTGAGATCTACGCAGACGCAGGCTCGAGCGAAACCCCCACGAACCCTCTCTCTAGTAGATGCGTCCTTAAACATGAATTGGCCAGCAACAGATAGAATGGACGACAAGGCTTCATCGGTCCAGTATTCTATTGGGAGTTGTGGAAGACGGATCCAAAGCAGAGCATCAGTGAGTGAGCTCTTCGCCGGGAGAAAGTCTAGTTTCCATTGAGCAACTGCCAGAGGTTGCCCATTAACAATCCAGGGTCTTCCAAGAGCAAGCTCCGTGGCGTGGCAATCGGAAAACCGAAAGAGGAAATGCCGATTAGCCAACGAAACTGCTTCAATTCCTCCTTGAATCCCGATCGCTGGAATTCCCTTATAATAGCATCTGGATGAACCCAGCGAGAAAAGCTCCGAGCCAAAACAGCCTTACTCTGCCATCTAGCTTCTTCCTCCATCAATGATTGAACGGGAACCTGGACAATGTCGGGGAAGAGCTGTTCCAGCTCAGCAATGACCGCCGAAGATGGCACTGGAGCAATCCATTCATACCGGCTGTCACTACCTCAACGCCAGGGTTGTCCAGCAAGCTTGGACCCCTCAGAGGCTGACGGAGACGAAGAGGAAGGTGCTGCCATGCTTCCGGGAAGCAGGATCAACCCAGCGACACAGATCGCGGGAGATCGGGGACGAAGACCAGCAAGCACGAAACTTAAAGCGGGAACCAGAGAACTCTCATTTCTTAACTCTTAAGCCTGCTCTTCTGGCTGCTCATTGCAATAGCCTCACGTTCGAAACAAGGAAACAATCTCCTCGCACGTAGGAATAAATTTATTATAAAGTGAAGAACTAAAAGAATTTACAATCGAAGAGAGGAAGAGAAGAAAGAAGAGACGACAAGAAAACAGAGCGAAGGGACAGGATCAGAAAGGAAGACAGAGAAATAGGAAAGTGAAACAGAAAATGAAACGGAGACGACACAGGAGAGAATTTGGGCATGCCACTAATAACTTGGAACTTCTCTGAACCTTTCATCCTGTGCCACATCAGCAATTCAATTCAAGCTCTGCAGGGAAGGTTTCAGATAATCACACGTAGAATAGTCAATGAGTCAGATTCGATCCATCCGCTAGCTATAGGTGATGGAGCCGACGCCAGGAGATTAAAGACAAGCTTGCTTGCGTTTTCACCCAAAAGAACGACAAACTTTGGCTGGGCTGGGTACGTGATTTCTTAATTTCTTGGTTGCGGAAGCATCTTTCCTTTAAATTGGTCGAGCTTGGTGGGCTTACGTAACTACAACGACACCTTGATGGATTGAACCGCCGACTCTCATTTTCCACCCTCAAAACACTCTCAGGTAACCACGTTTCAAAACTTAAAGATGATTGCTCATTCTCTCGCTTTGTCGCAGTGACTTTTCTTTTGTTTTCATAACAATGAAGAAACTCTCACAACCTGGCATAACAAATACCTCATGCATCAGCTTCCACCAATAATATCAGCTGAGAAGGAAACTGGTCCATCCATATCCTAGCCTGTTGAAAAGAGTAAGCGATGCCAACTAATTGTAATCAGGCTTGATTCCCCTCTGAGGCACATGTTGACATATATATAAGAGAAGATAGAAATTGTAGCTTTAAGCTTCCTCAGGAAACGATGGAGACAATTGAACACCTCACCATTTAACCAACTGAAATAGTGGAGGAATCCCTTCAATAACATATCCGGAAGCAAGAAATCTCATGACAGTCTCATCAGCACTCCACCAAGCTACCAAAAGTTCAGCATTTGCATGGGATTGATCCTACCATACAGACTTTCCCTAGACAATCCCTAACTATAAACCCTGCACTTGAACCAGGCTTTTCAACAGAACCATAACAATTTATCTTTAGCATACCTGACGGAGGGGGTAGCCAAGAGATAACAGAGAAATGATAAAGGCTCCACAGAAGGATGCATGCACCAAAAGTCAGCATTAGGAGAACCTGGATGATGAGTGGAAAAGAATTCCCGAGCCTCAATAAAAAAACACTGAAGAATGGTTGAAGCTCTGAACTCTTGATTCTGATAAAGAAACTCATTCCTTGCTTTCTAAATCAACTAAAGGAGATAAACAAGAAAGGAGAAAGGACCATATGAAACTCATATTAAAATAAGATGGCGATAAATTAATAAGAAAGGAGAAGGGACTTTGTGAAGATCATGTTGAAATAATCAGATAGAGAAACAACAACAAAATCCCAAGCTGTCTGGAAGGAATAAACCTAACGAAGATACTGGAGATCAATCATCTTCCAGATCAATTTGGGCATTGGGTTGTGAAAATAAGTGATCCTCGATCTCCTCGGCCAACTGAACACGATGATAAGAAGGTAGCCGATGAGAGAGCTGGGAAGCTGTAGGAAGGCCATAATTGAAAATTTTCCAAAAGAAATGAGAGCTTAATTAGGATGGGCCTTCCTCTTCCAAATCTTGAACGTAACTGAGTTCCATCACCCGAACTGAGTCCTCAAATATAATAGTTCTATAAACTGTCCTAACAGAGACATCTGATTGGTAGTTGGGATTCCATGCCAATTAGTAAAAATCCTGCCCCGGACCTCTAAGTGGAGTAGTAAAAATCCTGTTGGTAGTAATGTTTCAAAAATAGCTGCGAAAAGCTAGCGTGTGTTTGCACCGTCTCACTAATAAAAAATAGAGATGGTTGGAAACTGATGCGTATCCAAAAATTAAAAATCAAAGCCAATCTAGTGATACAAGTATAATCAAACCGAGGCTGAGACTAGGTGTAAATAGTATGATCATCACCAATAGACCAAATAAATTGAGCATAGATAAATCCCGACGCCTTGTATAAAGCTTTCCAATATTAGATGAACTTCGTGGAGGATGGTATGATAGTCAATGCCAAGGAAACCTCTAGTTCATAGGTAATACTTTAGAAAGGAGAGAATTGGGCTTCCAGACCATCCTACCAATAATCTTAATTATATAATAAATCATGCAACCAGACACTTAGATCCGAGATGCCAAGCCTCCCATGACTTTTGGGCTTAGACCATCTTAACGTGTGAAATCTATTATGCTGAGTGTAATCATGTCCCTAGATAAATCATGTCCCCAGATAAAACATCCAAAATATCATTACGTACCTTTTCTATTAATTTCAGAATATAATCCATAAATTTGAAAAATTAGATAACCATCCGAGATATTAAAGGTATTTTATAAAAGATGGGAGTGTATTTTTGCTATAAAAAATAAAAGACAAAATCTAGTAGGTACAATTAGAAAAGGAACACTTTGGATACCTCAGGAGGAAATAAATGATGAAGGTGGAAGACAAATCAAATAAGAAGAAGAAATTGATTTTATTTTCTCTCCTTTAATAATAAAAGAAAAGAAAAGTGATTTGGGCTGTTCTAAAACCACTGCATTATTGAGAGAGAGGAAAAAAAAAAAAAAAACTAGCTGTCGTCTTCATGGATACGATCTCCATCATCATCATCATGGATAGAGACGCTCCTTGACATAACCAACTCGTCTACCATCCAAGAGGCTCCGTAGCTTAGCCGCCATGCGAAAGCCAGCATCAGGTATATACCTGCGATCCCACATAGAGTAGTAGTGCAAGTGCAAGCGTGGGCGCGACCTCTCCACGGCCAATGAGAAGTACACCCTGTCCGCCATCTCAGCCCTCGGCGCCGCCGCCATGCTCGCCGTTGTGAGGCCAACATAGATCACGCGGTCCTCTAGAGTTTGGATCTCCTCCGCGTCCAAGTCAACAGGATCCACCTTAAAAATCCGAACAGGCTGATTCCTATCACCACCGATCCAGACCAAATAAATCTCCCCCCTGAACCCAACCATGTGTTGGAAAAATATTTTTGATCTTACAAAAAATCCCTTTCTAAAAATTGCTAGAAATATGTTATAGAAATATAAATATACAAATAAAGTAAAACAAAAAGATTAGATGGATCAAACCAGGACCGAGGCATGTTAGACACTGCCCTAAGGATCAGATTTTCGCCCCTTCGTGCAGGTTGTTGGCGATCTGTCCTCAAGGTACAACGACCCGGCTCGACCCGATCCTCCTACTACGAGCACGATCGTGTGGAGGTGCAAATCCAATGATTCTTCAGATGCCCAAATAAAAATAAAAATAAATTGTTAGAAAAACCTTTTACCACCAATAGCTTTCACTAGTAGGTTGAGACAGACTTCCTTTTGAGACTTCCTTTTGAAACAGATTCCACTTGCAGCAGATAGACTCCAACTCCAAGAACAACTCCAAGAAGCAATAGGATCAATATCGGAGCTGCTTTCATTGAGTTGGATGATCACCACCACACAATCCCACCACCATGGCTTGCAGCCCAAGCGGGGCGTGAGAGACCAGACGAAGAAAGAATGCCACACGAACCATCTATGGAGGCCACTGGTATGCTGGAAGCCTTCCAGCCATGGAGGCTGATCGATGAGACGGGGAGGAATATAAACCAAAGAGCGGAGATAATTCTCTCTCTCTCTCTTGAAAAATGAAGCAAGGACGAGATGCAGTAATTTAAGCGGATGTTATGGAACGAAAATTATGGAACGAAAGGAGGACGCTGTGTTTGCGAGCGTTACGCGGAGCGCTCGTGCTTGATGGCGAGCTTCCTGACTCCACGAGCATTTAATGCTCGCGTGGGGTCTTATTACCTTCCTATTTTTTATTTTTTAAAACTTTTCCAACAATCTCCCATAAAAGTAAAAAAAATAAAAATAAAATAAATATTAAAAATTAATATACAAAAAATTTTAGGGCATCTTATACTGCGCAATAGGTGAGGTATCCTGTGGACTTGAACCTCACTTAGTATTGATTGTATACATCTGAAGGAACCATAGTGGATTAGACCTTGAACTAGGTCCTTGACTCAGACTTCTACTAATCACACACACAGCATGAATCAATTGGGTTTAAGCGGTTAGCGCATATTAAAGGCCTTGCGCTTAGTACCTTGATTTTTCATGAGAATTCTTTAAGGTTAGCCCAAACCTTTAGTCACAGCCTAATATGATGATTCTCATATAGGTGAATCCTCCAAGGGTATTTGTGACAATACCCTGCAGATAACCTACCTCGGATCCATTAAGAGTATGACTCAACCTTACACAAATTTACTTTGTCACTTTATAAGAGCACTCATCATAGGGATGGGATGAAAAATTTTTAAAATTTGTGCTCTAACACGATCACTCAATCAGCTTCGTTTCTACCACATTGAACCTCATTCATGGGATCTCCAATCACAGAGGTTGGGTATCCACTGCTGGCGACCAAATAATGGGCTTAAGCCACATCCCTCTCGATGAATCTAGGACTCCATTCCTAGATAACTCCTTGGTTAATTAGTATGCTAAAATATTCTCGGCAAATTCCAAAGAGATAATATTATTTTTGGACTAGTCTCAAATAAGTGAATCAGGCAAAGATATATTAGAATTGAACATCCAAATATAAGGTAAACAATAAGTTGGACATTCCAACAGTCATGAGATTATTTAGTAAATTATAAAAGCTTTTATTAAATCTCATGGCAATAGATTTCAAGAGACTCAAAATAGAGCATTTATATAACATACCTTGTCACAGACGTTCATCCATTCTTTACCATCTGGTAACATAAAAGATTCACAATAGTATGTAAGCAATAAGTATTTATCCAATGCTGTCACTTTTGTCAAGCAACGAACAACACAACAAGGAGATATTAAATATTGATCACTATGCCAGAAAATATTAATCACTATACCAGAAAATACTTAATCTGGAACAGAAAAACTTTTGTATTTATGTAAGAATGTAAATATATATGCTAGTAGCTGCACTTGAAATTTAAATAATAAGATGATATAAAATATATCTATATAAAGCACGCATATATTATGTGCACAAGTGCAAGCATGTGTGTTTTTCAATAAGGCTTTGTTTTCATGCTGAATGGTTAACCACCTGATTGATGACTTCACCTCTTGTCCATCTATCCAGTGAACAAAGTTTCTGATTAGCACTTCAGCTTTATATCTGTTAGCTTTGTTAGTTACTACACCAACTTGAGGAGAGAATAAGTATACATTTTACATATGTACTTGCACTAAGATGTGACAAGCCCCACCTGATTTGCATACATCTGTGTACCTATATGCATACATGTATAAATGCGTATGTATTTATATACATATAATTAACCATGTGAATGTTCGGTGAATAGAAAGAAGCCTCTGATATGTTGAACAAACCATATGCACACACACCAAGTCAGAAGACAAATGAAACTCAACAGTGTCTAACATTTAGAATAAGACAACAATGTCATATGTTATTATTTTTGTTATGTCTTATTTATCAGCTTAGTATATTTTATGCTCACCATATATCGCCCGAGGCATATCAAAATGTATTAAAATCTGATACTACAAATGAAGTAGATAAACCAAATAATGATTGTTTGTACTAAAACAATTGCATAGCAAATTGCAGAGATAGCTGGACAGTCGCTTTTATTATAGGCTAAGTACATGACCATGATTGCCCAATCTATTTAATAACCAAAATTTGTTACACCAATTTCTGTCCATGTATGTGCATGAGCACTTAACTATCTGATGGTGAAGATAAACTGAGTATTCATTTTACCATATATTTAACAAAAATTAGTAAGGAAGAAGAAAAATGGCGTGTATCAACTAACTCTTTTAAAGCATCAACTAACTCTTTTAAAGCAACATAGCACAACAATCCCTTCCAACGGTAAAAAGATCAACTTATGAAATATAACTTAAAGCATTGCAGCAATGTTAATATTTTGCCCAAGGAAAATAATAAGTATTCAAACCATAATCTTTTCCCCTTAAATATTGGGCCTAATGGATGATCATAATTTAGCATAACAACATTTGCACCATTAATGCACAGGCATTTCAGGTTGGCATGAAAACTTTATATGTTGAGCAAACTCATGCAAAAGCATAATAAGTAGATGGAATGAAAATCTAGCAATTTCTAGAAAAGAAGAAAAAAATCTGATCCTTAGCTGTTGGCAAAATATTTTTGATCTTACAAAAAATCCCTTTCTAAAAATTGCTAGAAATATGTTATAGAAATATAAATATACAAATAAAGTAAAACAAAAAGATTAGATGGATCAAACCAGGACCGAGGCGTGTTAGACACTGCCCTAAGGATCAGATTTTCGCCCCTTCGTGCAGGTTGTTGGCGATCTGTCCCCAAGGTACAACGACCCGGCTCGATCCGATCCTCCTACTACGAGCACGATTGTGTGGAGGTGCAAATCCAATGATTCTTCAGATGCCCAAATAAAAATAATAAAAATAAATTGTTAGAAAAACCTTTTACCACCAATAGCTTTCACTAGTAGGTTGAGACAGACTTCCTTTTGAGACTTCCTTTTGAAACAGATTCCACTTGCAGCAGATAGACTAACTCCAAGAACAACTCCAAGAAGCAATAGGATCAATATCGGAGCTGCTTTTATTGAGTTGGATGATCACCACCACACAATCCCACCACCATGGCTTGCAGCCCAAGCGGGGCGTGAGAGACCAGACGAAGAAAGAATGCCACACGAACCATCTATGGAGGCCACTGGTATGCTGGAAGCCTTCCAGCCATGGAGGCTGATCGATGAGACGGGGAGGAATATAAACCAAAGAGCCGAGATAATTCTCTCTCTCTCTTGAAAAATGAAGCAAGGACGAGACGCAGTAATTTAAGCGGATGTTATGGAACGGAAATCATGGAACTAAAGGAGGACGCTGCGTTTGCGAGCGTTACGCGGAACGCTCGTGCTTGATGGCGAGCTTCCTGACTCCACGAGCATTTAATGCTCGCGTGGGGTCTTATTACCTTCCTATTTTTTATTTTTAAAACTTTTCCAACACCATGTGCATCAGAGGGGCAGCGACCGATTCGCTCAAATGCTTGATAGTTCGGGGGCATCTTGCGCCTACGGAACGTCCTAGATTCTGGATGGAGCTCCGCAAGCTCGCCATGTCGCCCTGCGCAATAGAAGAGACGCCCACAAGGCGCGAAGCAGGAACACTGCACTGGGAAAGGGTGGTAGACTCCCTGCAACGTCCACCGATCGTCCCCCAGCCGCCAAGTTAATATTCCAGTACTGGTGGAGAAGTTAATATTCCAGTACTGGTGGAGTCGTCGTTATCGCAGAACATGACAACCGTGCAGCGGGTGGAAGTTGCCGGGATGAGAAGGCGACGTGAGTAATTGTCTCGAGATTAGTTAATAAATAGGGATACTACTTGTAGGACTGGAAGGACCCTGTTAAAATATGATGGTTATTAGTTATTAGTATTTTATTTTATTTTATTTAGTCTAAGTTAAACTTTTAGATAATGGGCCTATTTTATTATGTTTTGTACGATAGCCTCATATGGATAAGATCATAAAAGGTATTATGTTTATCCGTATAAGCTTAATAAAATGATAATAAATCTTTTTTTTTTTAAGAAAAATCTTTCTTTTAAAAAAAAACCTTTTTTCTGCCTTGATTTATCTTTCTAAAATAATTTTTATTAAAAATAATCCCAACAAAAATGGACATCCGAGCCTATTTTTCGATTCTGCCGGATCCAAAGCGAAGTCGTGAAAAAAAATCTAAACAAATGATTTACGACCTTCCTAGCTTCTTTCTCGCTCGTCCTCATACTCACCGTCGACGACGGTCTTGATCGTATGCGGAAGTTTATCAGGCTCAGCATCCATCCTGTCATCAACAAAAACCCCGGCGGTTTTGAATCGTAGGAGTTCCTTGTTTTGGCTTCCTAGTCGATCGCCTCAAAGAAGTTTCAACGCATCACGAACAGTCAATCGCTCCCGTATTCAATCGGCCTAACTCCGTCATTCCTCTTGGCTTAGTCAATCGCTCCGTTCTCAAGCCAAAGATCTTGGAAGACGTGGCCCTAGTACGTGGACTTGAAGCAGGGACAACTACCAGATTCCTCCACTTTCCTGACTTTCTACTCCACCAGATCCTTCAGGAGTGTTGGAAATTTAAAAGACTCTCCACCAGATCCTTCAGGAGTGTTGGAAATTTAAAAGACTCTTCGTATCCCAAGCTGTTGGAAATTGAAAAGAGTCTGTTCGTATCTCAAGCTCATCTTGGACTTAGAGTTTTGGAATTATGTTTACTTATTGTTGCTGGTTTCCATATTTGCTTTAATTAAGTAGTGCCGGGAATGTCCAACCTCAACTCCCAAGGTTTGATGGGAAGAATTTTGAGCATTGGAAGATCCAGATGGAGGTGCTGTTCAGTTTTCAGGAGCTGACCGAGATTATTGAAGAAGGATTTGTCGAGCCAGGAGCAACGGCAGATTCGACAACGGAGCAGAAGATAACAAAAGAAAACCGTAAGAAAGATCGTAAGGCTCTCTTTTACATCTTTCAAGCGATAGATTCGTCAATATTTGAAAAAGTGGCGAATTCGAAGACGACAAAGGAAGCATGGGATACTCTCATCAAAATTTACAAAGGTGTTGAGAAGGTCCAGAAGGTTCGGCTTCAGACTCTTCGTCGACAATATGAGCTCCTTCAGATGGAAAAGTCGGAGTCCATTTTCGACTATTTCTCACGGGTCTTAACTCTTGTCAATCAAATGAAGGCCAATGGTGAGACTATTGGTGATCAACTTATTGTCGAGAAGATCCTTCGGACGCTAACGTTACAGTTTGAATATATTGTAACTTCCATCGAAGAGTCACGTGACCTCTCTGTTTTGACCGTGGATGAGTTGGTTGGCTCTCTACAAATGCATGAGCAACGACTCAAGGAGAAGTCCAAGACGGTGGAGGCCAAGATGGTGGAGGAGGCTCTTCAAAGCCAGTTGGTGTTGCCTGATGACAAGAAGAATCTTTCTACTCAAATGAAAGATAAAAGGCGGCAGGAGAAGCAACCTCGACAACAAAAAGATAAGTCCCATATTCAATGTTTTAATTGTAAAAAGTATGGGCATTATAAATCTGAGTGTCGAAGCAAAAGATCTGGTGGTCAAAAGTTTCATGCTAAAGTAGCAAGTTCTGTCGATAGATTTGATGATGAGCATGATAATGCTCTTTTATTCACGTGTGATGCTTCGGTGGAGAACCATAAGAATGTTTGGTACTTAGACACTGGATGCAGTAATCACATGTGTGGTGAAAAGAAGTTATTCTCACATTTCGATGACACCTTTCGTTCGGAGGTGAGGTTCGGGAATGATACAAAATTTCCTATCATGGGAAAGGGAAGCATTAAAATCAAGATAAAAGATGGATCGGTTTCAACCATTTCCAACGTCCATTATGTTCTTGGCCTTCGAGAGAATCTCTTGAGCATAGGACAGTTGTCCGAGCGAGGCTATCGCATCATCATCAAGGATGAGGTTTGCATGATTCATGATGGCAAAGGAGGATTGATTGCGAAGGTAAAAATGGCTCAAAATCGTCTTTTTCCTTTATATATTAATTATGCTACATCGTGTTTTAGTGCCTCGGTGCAAGATTCTTCATGGCTTTGGCACAAGCGGTTCGGACATGTGAATTTCGACAGCTTGAAGCTATTGTGTCGAAAGAAGATGGTGCGAGGTATGTCCGAAATTTCTTCTCCAAAGGAGATCTGCGAACCATGCGTCATTGGGAAGAAATCTAGAGAAAGCTTCCCTTCAGGACAATCATGGAGAGCGATGAAGCCATTGGAGTTAGTTCACTCCGATCTCTGCGGACCGCTCGGTGAATCATCGAATCGAGGGTACAGGTATTTTGTTACCTTCATCGATGACTTTAGCAGAAAAACATGGGTTTATTTCTTGAAGCAGAAGTCCGACGCCATCGATGCTTTCAAAGAGTTTAAAGCCTATGTTGAAAACCAAAGTGGGCACAAAATTCGGATTCTCCGAACTGATCATGGCACAGAATATTTGGTTGGTGATGGTTTCTTCAAGCAATGCGGCATCAAGCATCAATTGACAGCACGGTATACTCCTCAACAGAACGGAGTAGCAGAAAGGAAAAACCGCACTATTGTCGATATGGTACGTACTATGCTTCATTCTAAACATTTGCCAAAGCATTTCTGGGCGGAGGCGGTTGCTTGTGCTATTTATTTGTTGAACAGATGTCCCACTAAAGGTCTTAAGTTCAAGACACCGACGGAGGTATGGAGTGGTCGAATCCCTTCAGTTCTGCATCTTCGTGTGTTTGGGTGTATTGCTTATGCCCATGTGCCAAATGAGCTACGTAAGAAGCTTGATGAGAAGAGCGAGAAGTGCATCTTCTTCGGTTACAGCAATGAGACAAAGGGTTATCGATTGTATAATCCAGTAACAAAAAGGTCATTATCAGTCGAGATGTTACCTTCGACGAGGAAGGAGAGTGGACTTGGAACTCAGAAGAAAAGAAGCAGTTTCGCTTCGTCCTAGATGAGGAGGAGACGATTCAGCCCGATTCAGATAGTCAATCTGAACCAGTAGCAGCTTCGATGGAACCAGGTTCGATAGCAGGAACTACAACAGCAGTTACTTCATCAAATCCTGTCGAACATCTTACTGAAAGTTCCTCACGTCCACGGCGAGAACGAGTTTTGCCAACTCGTTTAAGGGATTGCATTTTGTCAAAAGATGATGATCCCTCTGACGAAGAAATTATCAATTTTGCTCTTTTTGCAGATTGTCATCCCACAAAGTTTCAGGAGGCTTCCCAAGATGATGATTGGGTTCGTGCGATGGATGATGAGATCCATGCAATCGAGAAAAATGATACATGGGAGCTCACTTCTCTTCCAGAAGGCAAGAAGTCCATCGGCGTAAAGTGGGTCTATAAGATCAAGTACAAGCCTAATGGTGATGTTGATCGGTTGAAGGCTCGGCTTGTAGTCAAGGGTTACAAACAAAAACCCGGGATTGACTATTTTGAGGTATTTGCTCCGGTTGCGAGGATGGATACTATTCGTATGATTTTTGCTTTAGCTGCTCAAAGATGCTGGAAAATACATCAAATGGATGTCAAGTCCGCATTTCTCAATGGCGTACTTGAGGAGGAGGTGTATGTGGATCAACCTGAGGGTTATGTCAAGAAAGGACAAGAGGGCTTTGTCTACAAATTGAAGAAAGCTCTTTACGGCCTTAAGCAAGCCCCACGAGCATGGTATACCAGAATTGATTCTTATTTTCTGAATCACGGTTTTACTAGGTGTCCTTATGAGCATACTTTATATGTAAAAATTGGCTTGAATGGTGAGATGCTCATTGTTTGCTTATATGTCGATGATCTCATATTTACTGAAGATTGTCAAGAGATGATTTGTGACTTCAGGGAGGCTATGACTCATGAGTTCGAAATGGCGGACATGGGTCTGATGTATTATTTTCTCGGCCTTGAAGTTACACAATCGGAGGATGATATTTTTATTTGTCAACAAAAGTATGCCAAGGATATTCTTGAGCGTTTTAAGATGGCTACTTGTAAACCAATTAGCACTCCCATGGAGGACAGATTGAAGTTGACAAAAGACGGAAGTGGTTCCGAAGTTGATCCTACTTATTTAAGAGGCTAGTCGGGAGTCTGAGATATTTGACTTCTACCAGGCCAGATCTTGTTTTTAGTGTTGGAATGATAAGCAGATTTATGGAGATTCCTAGACAATCACATTTGCAGGCGGCAAAAAGAATTCTACGATACATTAAAGGTACTATAAATGATGGTGTATTCTATACTGCTTCTAATATTTTTCAGCTTGTAGGATACACAGACAGTGATTGGGGAGGTGATATTGGAGAAAGAAAGAGTACTTCCGGGTATGTTTTCTCTTTAGGAAATGGAATTTTTTCCTGGTCTTCAAAGAAGCAGCAGGTGGTTGCTTTGTCCAGCGCTGAAGCAGAATATATAGCAGCGGCTTATTGTGCTACTCAAGCAGTTTGGTTGCGTTCGATGCTTGCTGAGTTACAGCATAAGCAGAAGCATTCGACGATAATTTATTGTGATAACAAGTCAGCAATTGCCCTAGCAAAGAATCCAGTCTTCCATGGAAGAAGCAAGCACATTGATATAAGTACCACTTCATTCGAGATCTGGTGAAATCTGAGGAGATTGTGCTGCAGTATTGCAAGATGGAAGACCAAGTGGCTGATATGTTCACTAAGCCGTTGAAGTCAGATTCCTTCCTCAAACTCAAGAGACTGATCGGCATGGTCAAGATGACCTCAGTCTAAGGGAGGCTGTTGGAAATTTAAAAGACTCTTCGTATCCCAAGCTGTTGGAAATTGAAAAGAGTCTGTTCGTATCCCAAGCTCATCTTGGACTTAGAGTTTTTGGAAATTATTATCTAGGGAATTATGTTTACTTATTGTTGCTGGTTTCCATATTTGCTTTAATTATTATGTTTCTTTAAGGGTCTATAAATATTATGTAATCCTTTCGTTTACAATGCAATAGAAAAACTATTCAATATTTCTTCTTCCAACAAGGAGCCTATTTCACGTATCTTTCTCAAAGCGGGTATTTGGTGCAAAAGTAGAAAAAAAAAGCCCTTGGTAGGTGGACTGCGTGAAGGTAAAAAAAGAAAAATAAGAGGCATTGCATCCATTGCTTATCCCATGATATGATCAACAAAGAAGCGGTGAAGAAAAAATGGCTACAAAAAATTCATGGTAACCTTAAGTAATATTGGTACGAATATCAATCAACCTTCTATCCTTATTTTTGATGGAGAAAATTATGATTATTGGAGCTTCAAGATGAAGACCCTTTTTATTTCACAAGAAGTATGTGATTTAGTAGAGTATGGGTATGAAGACCCAATTAATCCAACAAATCATCAAAAGAAGCAATTGAAGGACTACAAAAAGAAGGATGCCAAAGTCCTGTTATTCATCCAACAAGCTGTATCTGAGAAATTTTTTTTTCAGAATTATTAGAGCCACTAAATCAAAGGAGGCATGGGACATCTTGCAGGAGGAATTTCAAGGCAACATAAAGGTAAGAGCTATCAAACTTCAAAATCTAAGAAGAGAGTTAGATAATTTGAGAATGTAAGAAAATAAAAAATTGAAGGATTACTTCTCCAAAATTATGAAGACTATTAATCAAATGAAGAGCTATGGTGAAACTATCACCAGCAAAGAATATGTGAGAAAATCTTGACTAGTTTATCTTCAAAATTTGATACAATAGTTACAATTATTGAAGAATCTAAAGATCTTCTGAATTAAGTGTTCATGAATTGATGTGATCTCTTGAAGCTCATGAGCAAAGATTGTTTAGGCAAAAGAATCATCAATTGAAAGTGCCTTTCAATCTAAACTCAAAGTGGTTGATAAAAATTCTCAAAAAGAATCATCTAGTCATGCTCTAGTCAAAAGAGAATCATTCAGAGGTGAAAACCAGAGTAGAGAAAGAGGAAGAAATATGAAAGGAAGAGGTAGAGAAATGCAAGAAATAAATTTTCAAGAAGGCAATATGATGAGAGCACTCAACAAAGGTGTAATATATGTAAAAGGTCTTCTCATGCTGAAAAAGATTGCTGGTTTATGGGGAAACCCCAATGTTAAATTGTAAAAAGTTTAGACATGTTCAAAAAGATTGCAGGTATAAAGCAAGTGAGCAAGTACACTTCTCAGAAGAAAATGAAGGTCAACAAAGCACACTATATGCATGTTAAACTATAGAAGAGCAAAGGAATAATGTGTGGTATCTTGATAGTGGGTGCAACAATCACATGACTGGTGATAAGTCTATTTTGTGGATATTGATAGTTCTTCAATTTCACAAGTGAAGATGGAAAATGGTGCATTAGTCCAAGCAAGAGGCAAAGGCACAATTACAATCAATACCAAGAAGAAAGAAAATTCATTCATGATGTTTTACTTGTTCCA
Source organism: Calamus simplicifolius (assembly GCA_900491605.1). Lineage (NCBI taxonomy): Eukaryota > Viridiplantae > Streptophyta > Magnoliopsida > Arecales > Arecaceae > Calamus > Calamus simplicifolius. The sequence continues at coordinate 127,003 of UESW01004128.1, forward strand.
GATTTGAAGCAAAATCTCTTGAGTATTGGACAGCTGATTGAGCATGGGCATATGGTACACTTTGAAGATAATGTTTGTAAGTTATATGATAGAGGGATGAAAAAGTAACTTATGGCAAATATCAAGATGAAGAAAAATAGAAGTTTTTCTCTTATTTTGCACTATGCAAAGGATGCTGCATGGAAGATGGAAGTAAATGATAAGTTATGGCTATGGCATAAAAGGTTTGGACACTTAAATTTTCAAAGCTTGAGAAGTTTATATCAAAAGAATATGGTGTATGGTCTACCAGTAATACATGACAAGGAAGAACCTTGTGAAGGATGTGCACTTGAAAAACAACATAGGCATTTTCAAAAGAGCATATATGGAGAGCTAAAGCAACATTAGAGCTTATTCATATTGATATATGTGGACCTATGAAAACTCCTCATACAGGTAACGTCTACTTCATTATTTTTATTGATGACTATTCAAGGATGACATGGGTGTATTTTATGAGACATAAATCAGAGGCATTTCTTATCTTCAAGAAGTTTAAAAATCTTGTGGAAAGACAAAGTTGGCATTATATCAAGGTGCTGAGAAGTGATAGATGTGATGAATACAATTCAAATGAATTTGAGAAATTTTGTGAAGATGATGGTGTACAAAGACAATTGACTGCTGGCTATGCACCAAAGAAAAATGGAGTTGCAGAAAGAAAGAATCGTACTATTATTGAGATATCTAGATCTATGCTCAAAGACAAAGGCCTTTCAAATTCTTATTGGGCAGAAATAGTGAATACAACAGTTTATCTGATGAATAGATGTCCAACAAAAGCTTTTCAAAATATGACACCATTTGAAGCCTGGTATGGTAGAAAGCCTTCAGTGAAGCATTTTAAAGTCTTTGGATGTGTGTGCTATGCACATATTCCAGAGGAAAGGAGACATAAACTTGATGAAGTAAGTGAAAAATATATCTTTGTTGGATACAGTTCTAAATCAAAAGGTTACAGACTTTTCAGCTTGAAGCAAAATCAAGTGATCATAAGAAGAGAGTTATTTTTAATGAAAAAGTTGCTTGAGATTGGAAGCAAAAGAAAGTTGAAAAAAATATTATTTCTCTTGATGAAGAAATTCATGATGCTCAAAATGAAGAAAATGATGTTGAAGGTTTACCACAAACTTCTCCAAATATAAGTCCATTTTCAACTTCAAGTTTAAGTCCATCTTCAAATTCTACTCCTATAAAAATGAGAAGATTAAGTGACATTTATGCTTCTTGTAATTTTTACATGATTGAGCCTGAAACTTATGAAAATACTATGCATGAAGAAGTGTGGAACAAGGCAATGCAAGAAGAAATCAATATAATTGAGAAGAACAAAACTTGGGAATTAGTGAAGAAACCAAGTGATAAGGAAGTCATTGGCTTGAAGTGGATCTACAAAAAAAACACAATCCAGATGATACCATTCAAATACACAAAGCAATATTAGTAGTAAAGAGATACTCTCAATTATCTGGTATTGATTATCAAGAAACTTTTGCACCTGTTGCTGACATGATACAATTAGAACTCTTATTTCTATAGCAGCACATAAAGTTAGAAATTATATCAACTAGATGTAAAGTCAGCATTCTTAAATGGAGTATTAAAAGAAGAAATTTATGTTAAACAACCTCAAGGCTTTATCATCAAAGGTCAAAAAAATAAGGTATACAAGTTGAAGAAAGTATTATATATGGGCTGAAGTAAGAACCCAAAGTATGGTACTCTCAAATTGACATCTACTTCAATGAAAAAGATTTTCTAAGAAGTCCAAGTAAATCAACACTTTATGTGAAGAAGCAAGGTAATAATATTCTCATTGTCTCTCTTTATGTTGATTTAATTATTACTGGTAACAATGAGAATATGATCTTGACTTTCAAAAGTGATATGATGAGAAGATATGAAATGAATGATATGGGTTTGCTTCATTATTTTTTGGGAATTGAAATCAGTCAAAGAAAAGATGGTATCTTTATCAGTCAAAAGAAGTATTAGAAGGCATTCTCAAGAAATTCAAAATGGAAAGTTGCAATAGTGTGGAAATACCTTTTATGGTAAATGAGAAGTTAATGAAAGAGGATGAAAGTGGTGAAGCCAATGCACAATTATAGAGAAGCATTATTGGAAGCTTATTATATCTAACAATTACAAGGCCAGATATTATGTTTGCATCAAGTTTACTTTCAGATTTATGCAAAAGCCAAGTAATATTCACTTTGGACAAGAAAAAGAGTCTTGAGATACATCAAAGGTACTAAAGATTATAGAAACATGTATGAAATAAACAAGAATGATATAGTAAAATTATTTGGATTTTGTGATAGTGATTGGGCTGGAAGTATTGATGACATGAAAAGCACATCAAGTTATGTATTCTTTTTTGGATCAGGTATCATATCTTGGGCATCCAAGAAGCAAGATACAGTGGCATTATCTTCTTCTGAAGCAGAATATGTTTCTACAACTTTGGTAGCACAACAAATAATTTGGTTGAGAAGAATACTTGAAGATATGGGTGAAATGCAAGAAGAAGCTACTACTCTACTATGCAACAATAAATCTACTATTTCTATGACAAAGAATCCTAAATATCACAGCTACACCAAGTATATCAAAATCAAGTACAATTTCATTAGAGATGTAGTAGAAGAAAAAGAAATTAAAGTTAAGTATGTGAAGACTGAAGACCAAATTGCAGACATCTTCACCAAGGCACTACCCAAAGAGAAATTCATTCACTTTAGAGATCTCATGGGTATCCAAGAACAACCATTAAAGGAGAGTGTTAAATATAATGGTTGTTAGTTTTTAGTATTTTATTTTATTTTATTTAGTTTGAGTTGAGCTTTTACATAATGGGCCTATTTTATTATACTTTGGTAGGGTAGCCTCAGATGGATAAGATCGAGGCATTATGTTTATCCGTAGAAACAAGAAACAATATTTATATAGTAATGTGCTTAATGAAACGATAATAGATCTATTTTTCTTCTTAAGAGAAAACCTTTCTTCTTGAGAGAAAATTTTTCTTCTACCTTGATTTCTCTTCCCAAAATAATTTGTGTTGGAAACAATCCCAACATACCATCTGCTCCAATGATGTGAGATGGAAGAAGAAGCGGTGTTCGTGCAAGTGCAAGGCTGAGGCCAGCAACCAGCCACTCTTGGCCGATCAGACTTTGATGCCGGCAAGCTCGGGGAATTCGGTATGATGTGTCTTGTTGGTCGACGTTGGATCGATGAAGTCACATGCATCGTCCCTGTCTCTGATCTGCTTCAACTGCATCCGGCGATCCCCGGGGTGCGGTGGTTCGGGGACCGACCGCCAGCTCTTGCATGTGATGGAGAAACGGATGTAATCCTTTTACAATCTCCGGCAGATGGTCTGTATGAAGGTCAGCCCATGGCCTCTCTTCCTTCACCAACAATGGTGATGATGGTGGTGATGGAAAGGGAGAGGTGATGGTTCTGTCCGTCTTAGCCATGCGGCTCTCTTCTCCATTCAAGAGGATGATGAAAATGTTGGAAAAATAAACTTAATTGTGTTGAAGAAACCGAAAGGTCATAATAAATTAATTATAGTTGCAAAAAACTAGTAGTCATATTGAAAACTAAAGAGTCATGTGGAAAACCAAAAGTCATATGGAAAGTCTAAAAGTTACATTATAATGTATTTACAACGGAAGATCAATAGTCACTTTCTATGTCTATATATAGGACATTGTATTGAGTCTAAGTGAGTGTGGAAAACTAATAGAAATGATAATCTAGAAATTTCTCCCACTCCAGGCATTTCTTCTTGAGCATTATAGGCGTCCACCAACCTCTTATAGGCGTATTGGCCACACCTTCTTATAGGCATCCACCAACCTCACACTCGCTCGAAAGCCTCTGCACTCATGATGGAGGAAGGAGTACTGGTGATGGAAACGTAATCGAACTTTTAGGTAAGCACCCGGAAGCCTCCGCTCGCTCGGATGCCTCCGCATGACCCACCAATCTCATGCACGTCCCACCAACCTCATTGATTGCTGGCTGGTCTCTCTCGGATGAAGGATGATCACCGAGATCCTAGATGACACCTTGGCGGACTCTTTTATAGGAGAGCTTGTTGTTGTGCGGTCAGCGTCCAAGCCGCGTCCATTCCCTGTGCGCATCGCCCTGGGCGCGCTGCTAGGCTGGGCTTGGACGTGACGGGACTCGGCCAGTGCGTACAAGGACGTGCGAGCAGAGGGTGCAGCAGAGCATCGGTGATCGAGACTTTATGTTTGAGTGAGATTGGGACGGGCACATTGAGAGCTCTTTTGTAAGGGACAGAAAGGAGTGTTTGGCCTAAGGGCTATCTAGAGTACTTTAGTGGGAAAGTTTTTGGTTGGGAAGGAGTTTTTGGCCTAAGGGCTATCCAGAGTACTTTAGTGGGAAAGTTTTAGGTTGGAAAGGTATTGCTTCCCGTATATGTTTGTGTTTGGGGACTTGTTTGTAGGGGCATTATTTTAGTGGGGTTAGGCTGGTTAAAAGAGGAAACTCTTAACGTCATCACCTGTAGACGTAAGGACTTGGTGGCCACAAGGGCTTTGCACGTGTCAATACTTAAAACTAGGTCAAGCTCAAGCTAGGCCTGGCCTGCAGCCCAATTCATCTAACCCATGATAGTCCATATTATAGTTAATTTTTAGGTTTTAAGTATTGACATAAAAATAAGTAATATTTAAAATAATTACACATAATTACTAAAAAACTTAAATTAATTAGCTTTCAAGTAAAAAAAATGTACATAATAGTTAATAAAAAATTGATATAAAATTAAAAAAATATATATTAAGATTTAGAGTTAGATTTAGGTTGGATTCAAGCTTGATTAAGAGGATCAATCTTTGGATTGAGCTTTGGTTGGACTTGCGTGTACCCTTAAAATTATTCCTAAAAGTTGGCATCATCTAGGTGAAGACGATTATGAGTTAGTTGGTTGGAAGTTATGAGTTAGCGAAGATAATTGCACATCTTCCCATGATGATGATATTTTTGATGAGGTGACCTCTTGTTAATGGGCGGCGTGGTGATGAAGACACATACTCCAAACATTAGTGTTTTGGTGATCAACAAATCAATTCAAAAGAAGTTAATTAATGATGCATCATCATCAAAAGAGAGCATGTACTCGATCACCACAACATCCATAGATACGAGTAAATGCTTGCATATTGTACACCTAACATAAGAAAATAATGAGTTTTTGAAATCATAGATTGTATTTATAACACTAGAGGCTATTATGGCCAAAAACTTGAAGTTAATGTCTTTGGCATGAGAACCATATGCTCTCATGGAATAGATGTGAGATGAGGTATGACCCCTTGGCTTAGTTAAAAGAAGTTGAAGTTAATGGATTTTTTGATGAGGTATACCTGGGTTTTTGATGAGGTATGCCTTATTAGGGGATTTGTGATCCCACAAATCATTATTTCGCTTCTGTTTATGGAGAATCACTTCAATAATGAGCTCTGAAATTCTTGTAATTCTTAGCGATCTCTTGGCTGAGATGTTGGGGCGGATGAAGGTCGGCGAAGGGTTGTTTTGCCGAGTCTCGATCAGTCAAGGGTCGATTGGTGAAGCTTGGGCGGGCGGAGATGCCAAGATAGAGAACAAGGATGGTGTGCTGGTCCTTGAGGAAAGGAAGAGTGGTCGTTGATTCACTGGATGGAGAGCTAGCTCCATTCACAAGTTCATCTTAATATACTTCAAATGGATGTATTCCTTTCATCTTAATATACTTCAAATGGATGTATTCTTTTCCTCGAGGCGATATATTCTTTTCCTCGAGGCGCTCTACTATCTCCAATAGGTCTGAATGAAGGTCAACCATGGCCTCTGGCAACCTCCTTCTATTCAACAAATCTTCTCCAACAATGGGCTACTCAAATAATGGCCTATTCAACAAGCTATGGACAATTTTATAGACGCAGTGAATGGATGAGGGCGATGGCCGGGACCCAGCCTAAATGGCCTTATCTAGTTGCTTGTATTTTTATTTCGAAATGTAATCAGAGCCAGCCTTATCTAATTGCCTATATTTCTATTTCGAAATGGCCTTATCTAGTTGCCTGTATTTCTATTTCGAAATGTAATTGGACTTGTATTCTTCTTAATCTTTCCAAAGAATGGTACATTCCAAAATAATGCATCGCTAGTTAGGTTTAAAGAACGGTGCATTCCCCAATAATGATACGTCGCTTGCTAGGCTTGGAAGTGATCAGGCCAGCCCAAGTCCAATTTAAAATATTTTAAATAGAAAAAGTCTTATTGCACCGTTTTTCGATGTAGCAAGCGTGCATCGGCCGTGCGAATTGACCATCTGCACATACCAATGTGCATGCAGTGGCCCAATGGACCATGTCGCACACCGCATATGCTCCGGCACATACGGGCAGCCAATCCGCACAGTTGGTGCACGCTTGCTGTACCGAAGGACGGTTTAAAGAGTCTTTTCCTTTTAGGTAAGCGCTAGATCAAACACATGCTCATAAAATTCACAACACCTCCAAGCCTTAAATAATTCTAACTTCTTATGTAGACCTAAACTTGATTGATTCAAATATTCTATCATTACTATGCTTTGGACATGATCTTGTTTCATTGTTATAGTCGTATACGGAAATGCAAATGATTATCATGATTTTATACTTGTTTTGATATATGCTTTAATATATATATATATATATATATATATATATGTGTGTGTGTGTGTGTGCGCGCGCGCGCGCGTGTGTATGTATGAAATGATATTATCTTTTGATATATGAAATGAGTATTTATATTAGATAAAATTTCTATATTATCTTCCCTAAATTATGCGTATGCTTTGCTCTTCATATTGTCAAAGAGGGGAAGGTGAAAATAAAACATTGATATTAGGACTTGAAGTCATATATTGATGAGATCTTAATGGTTTAAAAGTATATTATAGCTATATGAACTAGCCTATTAGATTGAATCTATGCATTGATTCTATATCTTGAAAATTATTCAAAACAATTTTTGAATGATACTATCTTTAAAAAAGGGTTTGCATAATGAGTTCAATCTTTGCATTGATCTCCTTATCTTATAATACCTATGTTTTGATTTTTATGAAGATAATAAGGATCTAAGAATAAATTATTGGATGATATTGATTTTTAATGCCCATGATCAAATGCAATTCATATATATTATTCTCCTTATTAACGATACACATGTCAAGTCTTTCTTAATGCCAAAAGGTAGAAAATATATTGATTGACATTTGATAGAACTTAAAAAATTGATTAGTACATTTTTTTTTTTTGTGGGCACATCAATTTTTGAAATGAATCTTTTAAATCTAATGTCTATGGACAAGCTGATGCTACGTAGCTGTGTCATGCCCCTGAACCTCTATGTTTGGTTCTAATGATCATGATGCAGCCACATACACATATAGGATAACCCTATAAGCATGCTAGGCTTAAATATACACTACAATATGAACCTGAATCATCAAATCATAGTAACTCTGATAAATCCTCAATTAGTATGCTAAAGTATCATAAGTATGGATATCAAAGACACTACATCTGTCCAAACTCAACAAAATTAAGACTAGAAAGTCTTAGGTTACACTACCAGGTGATATAGGCAATTCTACTCCTCTCTCTCAATGTCGGCCCCCAAAACCTTGATTAGCCTCAAAATTATCATCCTTTGAAAAAGGTAAAGGATTATGAGCTAACAACCATATAGAAATAGTTATACATATGGATATGGATGTGCAATAAGTATAAATAAATAAATATGATAGAAAATAATGGGTTGATAAAAGTAAACCATACAACAACATACACTATAAATTCATACGATGACACGTATAAAGTCTTTTATCATTTTTTATCTTATCTCAATATTAGACTACATCACCCTAATGCCAAAATATCAAAATCATGGCAATAATACCAGAGTAACATGCAAGCCTTAACAATACTACCAATAGCATCTATATCTGCATACTCACGTAGCAAACCTTATCAGTATATCGACATACTGAAGATAAGTATCGATGTAACAAGTCTTGCCAGTTTTTAATTTTTAATTAACCTCACAATCTTCTCATGCTGTGGTTGGTTTCCATATTAGTGCCATGTATCATAAACCTAGTCAATTCAAACTAGTTCCATATTGAGCTTTCTCAACCATATGCCCTACCCTCAATGCCTAGTGTCTAAGCTAGACTTAGCTCAAATCTGCTCGGCCTAGTGCCTTGTATCAAGAGCTATATAATCTCTCTACAACTAGGACCAGTTGTGAAGGACCGTCACTAGGTCCTGCACCGTCCATCCTCTATCTTAGCCTTGGATTCTTTCCATAGCTCGCCTTCACTTTCTATTTATAATCTCGAGTCTTATGGATGATAGAAAGAGACAGTTTATTGACCTACAGGAAGTGTCAAAATAATCAAACATGAGTAGTCTCATGGATGGCACATAGCGACCAAGGTAGTTGCATGATGCAAGTTTTGCAGCTAGCATTCTTGTTATGCTCCGAACCCAAGGCTTCAGCCATTGGATGTGATAGTTCACTGCATTCGGACAAGGTTAAGTCCCATAACATACAGGATGTCAATTTTAAATTCAAATTCAAATAAATATTATAATTTAACTAATTACATTCCATGCCATAATTAATCAAATTCAAGTAATATATATGCTGATGCTACATTAATGATATCCTCAGAAGTTGCTAACACAAACTGAATAACTGGATGTCTTTTGAATCATAAGCTAAATCAATTCATCTAAAAACAAATCGTGAACTAAGATTATGAACCATCTTCTATGTGAACCCTTCTTATGTCTTGACCTTTGAATATTTCTCACTTTTATAATCATCTTAGAATCTACAAAGTAGTCATACTTTTTGACCATCGACCTGCGTTCGACACTTCAGCCATAGTTGTTTTATTCTTTTATGCCAACCTTTATGCTCCGATGGTTGACATATGTGCAAGCGGTCACATTTATGTCCTATGTACGTAGAGACATGAGTATTGTTATTTATTACGTTACATTTACATGTCACACATTTTTATGTGTGCTATCACATCAGTTATTTTTATGGCAAGACACGTTAAATTTTTACTTTTTTCAATAAATCTATATGTGAAGACACGTTAAATTATAACTTTATTATCTTTCTTTTTTTTTTCTCTCTCTCTCTCTCTTCTTAGATACAAACAAGAAAAAAAAAAAAAAAGGATAAAATCATCTTCCCAAGAGAAAATTCCAATTTCTACATTTTTTTCAACTAAAAAAAATTCTTTTTATAGTATTTATTTTTTTATAAATTTTAATTTGTACCAATTTGAATGAAGAAAGATGATTTCATGATTATTTTTTTCTATTTTTTAGCTGTGGTTTAATTTAAAAAACTTTATTTCAATTTGTACCAAAGATGATGATTTCACAATTATTTTTTTTCCTTTTTTTAAGTTATAGTTTGATTTAAAAATAAATAAAAATGAGTCGCAAGCCATGCCGAGTAAATTTTTTTAACAAGTCATGCTAGACACGGTTCAATTTTTTTTTTTAGGTCGGCCTACGGCACAGCCCTTTTTTTGATCGACCCAGTGGGCAATGCCCATTTTTGGGCCAGCCCGCAGCATGATCCATTTTTTTTATCGGCCCAATGAGCCTAAGTCGTACCATGCCAGTGCCCATTCTAAATTTTAATGTCAATTTTTATCTTTTACATTAAAAAAAGTTATATCACTTGAAATCCTCTAATGGACAAGCAATTTCAGTTGGGCTCGATTTTTTTGAACGAGCTAATGAGCTTGTGCCACTATAAATTATTCATGAGACAAATGGTTTTAGAAATCGTTTATCCAATAAATGATTGCAACCGACGACGTTGGAAAAAAGGGGGAAAAAAAAAAAAGGCATGCTGCATGATTTGATGGACATTATTTTTAAAAATGATTTATAAAAATCTTATTTTTATAAATAATTTTTGCTATTGAACTTTAAAAGAAGGAAAAGTTCGCAAATGAGAAGTCTGCGGATGGGAAAAAGAGGTAAAAGCGTGTCGCCTAGAAGTTATTTCAGGTAATAGGGTGGGGGGATGGACCAATACAGTCGTTACAAGTGGCCACCTGATACAAATATTTGAACAACAAAGAGAAAAGGTCTGGATAAAGACAATAACGCGAACTATCCTGATATGAAGATATGAGGCCCCAGTGATGTGTGGAGGGAGAAGAGGAGTCTCTCATGGCCTCCCTCCTCTCCCTCCATCTCCCCAAGCCCATCAGAGCCTCCTCCTCCACCAGCACAACCCAAGCTCCTCCACAGAGCCTCGAACAGAGGTTCGGCCGGAAAGGAATCAAGTTCACGGAATCCGGCGATGTCCCCACCGTCGAGCTGAGCGTGAGAAATGGGAGCTCACTCCACCTACGTATACCTGATGGGCTCATCACGTCCTATAAGCCCAAGGTATACTGGAAGGATGAAGGATTCGAGGAGGTGCTTCACACTGTTGGCAGCGGCGGCCCGGATGCCCCCACCTTGGTGAAAGGTGGCCTTGGTTTGGTTCTTAATGATATATCGAGACTGAATCCTGATGGCTCGCCCTGGAGCGCTTCCCAGTGGGCTGTGAAGGACTCCGACTCTGATTCCTTTGATGCAGTGCAGGTAGCAAAATCCTGTTCTGATGCTGCGCTTTTTTTTTTAAATAAATAAAAGGTATTTTTAATTTATTTGTGTTTTCCTTTTTATTTTTATTTTTTGATATTAGTATTTTTGAGAGAATATTTTGATATTAATAACTGGAAAATTAGTTTTAACAGCTTACAGCTACAAGGACAGAAACATTTCACACTCGGAGAATGCCAGAAAAAATGTGTGTGTGTAAGCTTAAAGATTGTGCTAGAGGCCTTGAATTTAGAATCTCATTGCTTAAAAATTTGATTATGCTTGGATCGTTATGTCAATTTCATTGCTTTAATTCCTTTTAGGTAATTCTTTATATGTAGGACAAAAGTTAGTCTGGTTCCTCCCATTCAAGTCCTGTGGTTCTCCCTCACTCTCTCTCGATCACTTACCATCAGATGGGGCGTAGGCTGTGGATTACAATTGTGAAAACTGAGAGAGAGACAGATGCAACGAACCGGACCAAAGTTTCGTCCTTCTTTCTATAACCTTTTGTCAAGAATTTGTTAGAAAATCGCCTATTTTGTCGTGGCAAATTTCACAATTTCATGACTACTTGGGTGAATATTTTCAGCATATTACCATCTTGAGTTAGGAGCTCCATTAGAAAAATTGCGGCCTCGCCCTCTGTAGGGTGAAAGAAAAATGTGCAACATTTTAAGATTAATGAATGCAGAGATCTGGTCTTTTTGAGGCTTGCATTTGCAACATTACTGCTTGTTCTCTTTCCAAGTGAACAGATGAGTTGAGTGGGATCCTTCTTCCTTTTTTTTTATTTCCTTGCCATCTTTTACAGGTTGAGTTGAGCTGCACAAATGGAGATGGCTCACTCGAGATAACATACATTGTATCTCTTTATCCCCTCAGCATGGCAACGGCAGTGGTCGTAAAGAATAAGGGAGCAGAGACTATGAAGCTCACAAGTGCCATATTGAGTCATATCAAGTTTAAAACCCGGCGTGGCACAGCAATTGAGGGTCTGAGGGGCTGCTCCTATTGTGCCCACCCACCTCTGTCTTCTAGCTTTGGTATTTTGTCTCCGGCTGATGCTATGGAACCTGAACCTCCCAGCTGGTATTCCTTTCTGGGTTCTGCTTTCAGAAAGGATGATGACAAGGTGGTCAAGGATTCATGGACTGTAGAGGATGATTTGTATACCATCTTGAGGGGCAAGCTTAGTCGAGTCTACACCGCACCTCCAATGGAGAGAGTAAAGCGCATCTATAGAACTCCACCCTCCAAATATACAACTATTGATCAGGTATCAAATTCCTCTTCTCATCTAGGATCTTTGTCTCTGTCTTCATCTTCGTTTTTTTTTTTTTTCTATTAAAATTATTGAAGTAGATAAAATTCCTTGTAATAGTCTAAAATATCAGTAATAGTTTCTAGTGCCTAAAATATTTCCATCCATAATAAAATTGGTTCCCTGCAAATATTGAGAACTAGGACAGGAGGCATGGCCAAATCAGATCTGCCCTGGATTCTAGCCTAGATCATTGGTAACTCACACCCAATTGCATTACCAAGTAAGTTGGCATCTCACTGTGAGTAACCAATATTTCTTAAAACATATAACTAATAATATTTCAGCAAATTTTAGAGGGCCTGTTGCGGTATTACATGATTAATATATGGGTATCAGTAACTGTATCAATAGCCAATTTAGAAATAGATACGGATAGTGAAAGTATGAAAAATTGTTCATCTGAAAAAATGGAGAGTAAACACATTCCATGTGTTGCCATGGCAAAATCGTATAGACACAGTTATCGTATAATAAAGAACTTCCACCATTGATTCATAAAACCAATCAGCTATGATATGTTCTTCAGGAAATTGATTTGCTTCGAAAAATGATACTTGCATAATAAAATGGTCATTCTTTTGCATCTTAATGAGGCAAATCTATTTCCTTCTTTAAACTACAGAATTTGACTGGATTCTAAAATTAAAATAGCTCCTAGAAGCCATAATACCAACTGAATTCTCTTCCAGTGATCTCGACTCTTAATATATGACTAATCATATCCTTTGACTAGCAGATGTTATCTCAATCTCTTGTATTTCAAATTTGATGATCTATTGTAACTTTTGCTCTAATAATAACAATCATATAGAGAGTAGGCAAGGTGTACTAGATTGTGAAATAATAATAACAATAATAATAGGTAGGAAGGACACTCCTGAACTATAATTTTAATATCTAATCTTTTAATAATTCAGAACAATCTCAGATTGCTTCATTATATTTCTTCCAAAATTCTCAAAGGGTAGAATCACCTCACGCACAAATACACTACTTGAGTGTAAGAACAGCCTGGACATACTATTGTGTTTAACCAAATGAGGGCATGCATGTTCTGTCAATAATAAAATACATGAACATATTTTACACCATTTTTGTCTTTAATTGTGAAATACATGGTGTGATTTTACAGGGTAGTGGTCTTGGATTTAGAGTGATAAGGATGGGATTTGATGACATTTACTTATGTAGCCCTGGTTCTTTCTCTCAAAGATTTGGCGAGGACTATTTCATTTGCACTGGTCCTGCTTCAATGCTAGTACCTGTGGTTTTGAACCCTGGAGAGGAATGGAGAGCAGCACAGGTTATCGAGCATGATAATTTGTAATATTTTTTTATGAAACCATAATATCATGTCTTTGGTTTTAGTTGATTACTTTCCATTACCAACACACAGTATGTATTGCCTCCTGGATGGTAATTGTAATATGATACTGCTCTCTCATGGTGTAACTTAAACTGGTGAGCGTAATGACCCGTTGATGAGTATATCTTGCAATAGAATGTTTTCTTGTAAGAAACAATGAACATTATGTTGTATGGATGAATGAAATTTGATATTTTGAAGCTCAAAACAAATTCGGAATCTACCTCAATTGTTTTTATTTTGGTGAGAAATTTGAATTCAGTCATGATTCCTATATTGTATTTGTTATAACCAACATAGATCAAAGTAACCCCAATTCTTACCCATCTCAATAAATGAAACTAGAGTACTTTTACATAATATTTATGAGATTTAAGTGCCTTTACAAATGGCTGGATCAATTGTATGGAATGTTGATTTGTAACTGGCTGATGAGGTTACCATGCAATGGTCAAAGTGGGTTCACTAAATAATGTACGTAGGCGAGAACCGACTAGCTGGCAAGAAGCTGGTTGTCACTCCTGATCATTAGTGTGTAAGACTTAATTTAAATATATTGATCACGATATCAAATATGCGGAAATACGGTATCAATATATTTATTATGATCGATAAATACCTCCAGCCATTATTATTAATGTTCTTTCCGATGAGGATAAGGAATTCGATCTTCCTTGAATCAGCTGTACGGGATCTTGATCTTCCTTCTCTCTAGGGATCTCGATCTTCCTCCTTCGATGGATCTTGATTGATCTTCCTCCTCTCGATGGATCTTGATTGAGTTCTTTCAATCAACGAGCCATCGCACTCTGATGGTGTATGCCCTCAGGATGTGCTCTTGATCAGGGACTCAATGCCTCCGCTTATTAGGTTTTTCTTTTGATAACCTTGTTGAAAGCCTTAGGAAGGGTTCCCTATTATACTCAAATCCCTTCACCGCATGCTCCCATCAAGCAAGCATTCAACATTTAAGGGGGGGCTGTTATCACTTCTTAATTAGTGAAACGATAGTAATAAAATAAGGACCATTAAAAGCGATGGGTTATTACAGTCTCCCACTTGGTCCGTATATTTTATGAACACTGAACAAGAAACTAAATACATGAATCATAGCGATAGGTCCTCTATAATTGAGTATTATTTTCTATGTATTACAATGCATTCAATTTCTTTACCACTATTCCAAATGTGACAACATAACATAATGAATAAACCATATATTTATTCAGAGTCCAAAAGAAAAGTTTGTCATTTCTCAAAAGTCATATAACGTGTACACCTGAATGAGAAATAAACAAATAATTGAAATAAGAGTTTCTTTGTACAAATTGTTATCCATACAATTATATCATGGAACCAACACCCATTCTTATCACATGATCCTTAAAATTCTTAATTGGCATGCCTTTAGTCAAAGGATCAGCTATCATCAATTCAGTGCTAACGTGTTCTATGACCACTTTGTTTTCTTTAACACGTTCTCTTATGGCTAAATACTTAATGTCGATATGTTTACTTCGACTACCACTCTTATGATTTTTAGCTAAAAATACAGCAGCTGAATTGTCACAGTACAGTTTAATTGGCCTAGTAATAGAGTCAACAATTCTAAGCCCTGAGATGAAACTCTTCAACCATACACCTTGCGATGTAGCCTCAAAACAAGCAACGAACTCCGCTTTCATAGTAGAGGTAGCAGTCAAAGTCTGCTTTGCACTCCTCCATGATATGGCTCCACCAGCTAACATAAATATAAATCCTGATGTTGATTTCCGAGAATCAATGCAGCCAGCAAAGTCCGAATCTGAGTAGCCCTCTATCTCCAAATGATCAGTTTGTCTATATATGAGCATGTAGTCCTTGGTCCCTTGAAGATACCTCATGACCTTTTAGCAGCTCTCCAGTGGTCTAAACCTGGATTACTCTAATATCTTCCCAACATTCCTACTGCAAATGCAATGTCAGGTCTTGTGCAAACCTGAGCATACATTAGGCTTCCAACAGCTGAAGCATATGGAATGTTGGCATCTGTTCTCGTTCAAGTTCATTTTTAGGGCACTGGTTCAAAGCGAACTTGTCACCCTTCACTATAGGTGCAACATTTGGTGAACAATTTTCATCCGAAATCTCTCTAAGACTTTATTGATATAAGTTTCTTGAGACAATCCCAAAATGCCTCGAGATCTTTCTCTATGGATCTTAATGCCAATGACATAAGATGCCTCACTCATATCTTTCATATCAAAATTTTTGGAGAAAATTGTTTCACCTCATATAGCAACCCTTTATCATTGGTTGCAAGTAGAATGTCATCCACATATAGGATCAAGAAATAAATTTTGCTCCCACTAACCTTTTGGTATATACATTGATCCATGATGTTCTCTTCAAAATCAGAGGAAGAGATCACATCATGAAATTTTAAATACCACTGACGTGAGGCTTGTTTCAATTCATATATGGATTTCTTAAGCTTGCAAACCAAATGCTCACCATCACCAGAGGAAAATCCTTCAGGCTGTTTCATGTAAACCTCTTCCTCTAGATCTCCATTAAGGAATGCGGTCTTCACATCCATTTGATGTAACTCAAAATCAAAATGAGCTACCAATGCCATAATTATTCGGAGAGAGTCTTTCTTGGATACAGGAGAAAATGTCTCCGTGTAGTCGATTCCTTCCCTCTGAGTGAATCCTTTGGCAACGAGTCTTGCTTTATATCTCTCAATGTTGCCTTGTGAGTCTTTCTTTATTTTGAAGATCTATCTACATCCAATGGCTTTTACACCATCAGGCAATTCAACAAGATCCCAGACTCGATTAGATGCCATAGATTCCATCTCGTCCTTCATGGCATTGAACCACAAGTTTGATTCCTTAGAACTCATGGCTTGTAAAAACGTTTCAGGATCATTTTCGGCTCCAATGTTATAGTCAGATTCATGTAGATACACAACATAATCACTAGGAATTGCTGATTTCTTTATTCTAGTTGATCTTCTTAATATTGTGTCAATGACCTCTTGAGGAGTATCTTGCACAACTGATTGTTGATGAACAACACGATCTTCTAGATTACCATCAGCTTGTGAAATCTCAATGACTGGTTGTTGGGCACTTAATTGAGTTTAAGGAGTGCTATAAATAACAACCAATCCCTCACTTGAAGTGGAAGCTGGAATAACTGAATGATCTTTCTCAGAAGAAGCCAAATACTGAGATTGATCACTCCCACTGATCAAGTCATTCTCAAGAAATTTTGCATTTCTTGATTCCACAATCCTAGTGCTGTGAGATGGACAATAAAATCTATAACCCTTGGACTTCTCAGCATATCCAATAAAGTATCCACTAATAGTCCTTGGGTCTAGTTTCTTTTCTTGTGGATTATAGACTCTTACTTCAGATGGGCATCCCCAAACACGTATATGTTGCAGACTTGGTTTCCAACCTTTAAATAACTCAAATGGCATTTTGGAAACAGCCTTGGTTGGAACCTGATTCAATATATACGCAGCAGTTTTAAGAGCTTCAGTCCACAAGGATTTAGGTAAGTTAGAGCTGACAATCATGCTCCTTACCATGTCCAATAATGTCCGGTTTCTCCTTTCAGCTACACCGTTTTGGTCAGGAGACCCTGGCATGGTGTATTGTACAACAATTCCATTTTCTTCAAGAAACCGAGTAAACGGACCAGGTGCTTGTCCATTCTCAGTGTATCTACCATAATATTCTCCACCTCTATCTGACCTCACGATTTTAATTTGCTTGCCGCATTGTTTCTCTACTTCTGCCTTAAATACCTTAAAGGAATCTAATGCTTCGTTCTTATTATGAAGTAGGTAGAGATACATATATCGTGAATAGTCATCAATAAATGAGATGAAGTATCTCTGACCATACGAATCTATATCTGGGCTACAGATATCCATATGTATGATCTCCAGTATTTCCGAACTTCTCTTGGCATCTTTCTTGGACTTGTTGGTTTGCTTTCCCTTTATGCAGTCCACACAAGTATCAAAATCAGTAAAATCAAGAGTATCAAGTACTCCATCTTTTACTAATCTTTTAATTCTCTCAATGGAGATATGACCTAATCTCCGATGCCACAAAATAGAGGAATTCTCATTTATAACACATCTTTTCATACCAGTTTGGGCATGCATCACATTATAGGTGGTATTATTTTTTAAATTAATTTGAAAAAGATTGTCTGACAATGTACCATTCCCAATAAGCTTAGATTTATAAAATAAATCAACATAGCTTTTATTAAAATTAAAGGAGTATCCTGCTGGTACAAGCCTTGACACTGAAATCAAATTTCTAGAGAAACTTGGAATATAAAATGTCTTTTCCAAATCCAAAACAAAACCAGAATGTAAAATAAGTCTGCACGTTCCAATTGCTTCCACATGTGAACCCATCTTGTTTCCTGAATAGATGCTTTGTTCACTTCCCAATGGTTTCTTTGATTTAGAAAACCCTGCAAGGTATTTGAAACATGGATTGTAGAACCAGAATCAATCCACCATGTGTTATGACATATAACCAAATTGGATTCATGACATACGAACGAGGTTAGAGTACCTTTCTTGTCAAGCCAAGCTTTGAATTTGAGATAATCTTTCTTTATATGCCCTTTCTTCTTGCAAAAGAAGCACTTGGACTCCTTCTTGTCTTCTGTATAGATGGATACTTTACCCTTTCCTTTGTGTTTGGCTTTGGGAGCTTTAGTCTTTCTCTGAGTGACTAAATGTGCACTTTCTTCCATTTCTAAAATCAGCCTCCCTTCCTCTTGAACACACATGGTCAGAAGTTCATTAATTGACCATTTGTCCTTATGTGTGTTGTAAGATATTTTGAAGGGACTATATTGCTGTAGGAGTGAGCTCAAAATAAAGTGCATCAAGAAAGATTCTGACATCTCAACCTCTAGGGATTTCAACTGAGCCGCAATGTCCTCATCTTCATGATGTGCTCATGTACCTCCAACCGTAGTGAGCTTCATTGATGATAATTTTGTCATTAGGGTGCTAGCCATTGCCTTATCTGAAGACTCAAATTATGCATCAATAGCCTTCAGAAGTTCTTTAACATTTTTGCAATCAGGAATTGAACCACGTATACTAGCAGAAATTTTAGTACGTATGAACATCATACTGAGGCGATTGGACCGTTCCCATCGTTCATACGCAGCAATCTCAGCCTGAGTGCTAGTAGATGTAACTGAATGTGGTTCATCCGTCCTGATAGCATAGTCAATATCCATGCACCCTAATTGAAGAAGAATTCTCTCCTTCCATAATTTATAATTATCACCACTTAAATCGAAAACGTCACATTTCATATCAGAAATATTAATAGGCAAAATAGCTGCATAAAAATAAAATCATGTTCATGTAATTGAATTTGAGGCATATAACTTGATGTCATGTTTTACCAATGTAAACTTGCAATAACATGAATCAATAACATACAATAACTACCTGTGGGCTAAGTTATTATACTCAATAGACTCATTAGCTTAATGATGTGACTAACAAATTATATTCGTTTCTTAATTCCTGTGGGTAATTAAGAAAATAATTTGTTATCGCATCATAATTAATTATATTAGTGCAACAAAAATTCCTGTGGGATAAGATTCATTACATTAATATAATTAGTCATAATTAATGTCATCTAACCTTATGTGATCTTTGCAACTCAATATATAATTTTGATTAATCAAAGATGCTGTGGCTACTCCTCAATTAATCAACATCATATTGATCACATGACATTGAATTTCAGTATATGCATATAGATTAACCAATTTAGCATGATTATTAGGTAGTGATCTTAATCAACGTAACATTTCCAAATCAAGATCTGAGTTAGTCAAATTGGCCAGGCCAGTGAAAGAGAAGTGGGGTCCCCCCGTTGCTTTCCTTAGGTCAGTCAACGGAACCAATTAAGTAACCATAATCTCTTTACCTTTCTAGACACCAACTGACCAATCAGACCTTGAAAGGATTTGCACTGTGATTTTCACACTACCACCAAATTCATGCATAGAATAAATCTAGTATGCAGAACAGGAGACAACATTTCAATTATCTATTTAATGAATTTTAAAATTATCATCTTAAGAAAATTTTTGTTAATTAAAACACGTCCGGCCGTAGCTCATTATTCCCTTGGGCCAGTCTATGCAAAACACCGTAGGTATAGAGACTCAGGAGGCGTATTTTAATACAAAAATTTAAACTTAAGAAACAAATGATAAAAAAAATCATGTTACATGATTTAATAAAACATTAAACAGATTTAAAATTCAACCAATCCAGATTTTAAATCCCGTAAGAGAACGGAAAAACCATAAGCGAGAAAAGCGAAAACCGAAACAGGCCACGTTTTCTCTCTTTTTTAATATGTCATTGCATGTGGTTATGGAAGCCACGTTTCCACTGTATTTCCTTTCTTTAGTTTTTCCTTTCTTTAATGCTACGTTTCTTTTCTCTTTCTTTCTTTAATGCTATCTCTTTAATACCAAAAGAAATCCGGGAAACCTTTAATGCCAGAAAGAAATCTTTAATAGAAAAGAAAGAGGCCACGTTTTGTTTCCGCAAAAAATCGGCTGAGATAGGTTTAATGCTTTCTGCTCAATTCCGTGAACAAAAATCAGAACTGAGCAAAAAATCGAAACCTGAGATCCGAAAAACTGAAAATGGAAAACACGCAGCATAAATTGCTTGAAAAGAGAAACTTTGATGGAAACACTCACAAAATAAGGTAGAGGTTTAAAAAGCTCTGATACCAAATGTAAGACTTAATTTAAATATATTGATCACGATATCAAATATGCAGAAATACGGTATCAATATATTTATTATGATCGATAAATACCTTCAACCATTATTATTAATGTTCTTTCCGATGAGGATAAGTGTTGGCCCAGATGGCAACCCAAGAGGGGGGGGGGTGAATTGGGTTCTTAAAAAATTTAAGACTTTTAAACAATTTAAATTGAGATGTGCAAGTGTAAGGATCAACTAATAAGCAAAGCACAAACACAAGTATATGAGAGATAGAGAAGAGACAATTAAGCACGGCAAACACAAGATATTTTTATAGTGGTTCGGTGCAACCAACACCTACGTCCACTCCCAAGACTCACTTGGGTCCACACTATAATCTCTCTAGATTACAGCCGAGTTGTTTTCCAAGCTCACAACTCAAACTTGTTGTTTTTTTCCGGGATCACAACGAACCCACCGATTTTACACGGGCTCACCGGCACAAAACCCAAACACAAGCTATACCTAGCTTGTACCGAGGTTTAACAACCTCCTCTAGTTTAATCCCTCAGATTAAACTAGACACAAAC
>UESW01004128.1:153303-393168 GCA_900491605.1 Calamus simplicifolius
CTAAAAATATTGACTGGGGGACCACTTAGAGTTGGCTCCCATAAATAATAGGGTCAGCTTCAAATTGATAAAACAGATGTGCTCAAATAAGTCGGCTCTGCGGCTCTAATGAGCAGACAGAAGGCTGTATGGCCTTAGAGTCGGCTCTAACTTCAGTAGAGTCGGCTCCATGACAGTTTCAGTAAAAAATAAGAGTATCAAAGTCTGAAACTTGTCAAGCCATGATCAAAACTCTAGATAATTTTTTTAAAAAAATATGGGGGATCAAGGAATCAAATATCTAGATGATTTTTCTTAGAAACTTAAGAGATTTTTCAAAAAATTGGATTGAAATCTAGATAATCATTCTTAAGGGTTTTAAATCTATTTTAATGGATCACAAACACTTAATTCTCCTCTAAGATAACAAAATCTCTCTTCACTTAAGGGTTTTATAAATATATCAGCTAATTGTTCATCAGTACATACATAATCATGATAAACATCATTGTTAATAATATGTTCTCTAATGAAATTGTGTCTAATCTCTATGTGTTTGGTTCTTGAGTGTTGAATAGGATTTTTAGTTAGATTTATTGCACTAGTGTTATCACATCTAATTGGAATCCTATCAAGTGTGATGTCATAATCTTCATGTTGTTGCTTAATCCAAAGGATTTGAGCATAGCAACTTTCAGCTGCAATATATTCAGCTTTAGCAGTTGATAATGCAACTGAATTTTGCTTTTTGCTAAACCAAAAGATTAAGTAATTGCCTAAGAATTGACATGCACTACATGTGTTTTTCTATCTAGTTTACAACAGTAAAATCAGAATCAGAATATGCAATCAAATCAAATGGTGAGTCTCTAGAATACCATAATCCTACATTTTTTGTTTCACTTAAATATCTAAAATTCTTTTTGCAGCAATTAAGTGAGATTCTCTAGGATCGGATTGATATCTAGCACATAAACATACAACAAACATGATATTTGGTCTACTAGCAGTTAAATAAAGTAGAAAACCAATCATACCTTTATAAAGCTTTTGATCTACTTTCTTACCATCTTCATCTTTATCAAGTTTGCATGAAGGACTCATTGGTGTGCCAAGAGGTTTGACGATTTTCATACCAAACTTCTTAAGAATTTTCTTCATATATTTTGTTTGGTTAATAAAAATTTCTCTTTCTTTTTTGATTTAAAGTCCAAGGAAGAAATTCAGTTCTCCATCATGCTCATTTCAAATTCTCCTGCATTAACTTCGCAAAATCTTGACAAAGAAGTTGTTACTGGCACCAAATACAATGCCATCAACATAAATCTATACTAAAAATTTTTTTTAATTTTTAAAAATAGGGTTTTATCAACATTACCTCTAGAAAAATTATTTTCAATCAGAAATTTACTAAGTCTATCATACCAAGCTCTAGATGCCTATTTAAACCATAAAGTACTTTGTGTAGTTTAAGCACATGATTTAAAATTCAGATCTTCAAAACCAGATGGTTGTTCAACATAAACTTTTTCATTTCTAATATCATTCAAAAATACTTTTTACATCTATTTGAAATAAGTTGATATTCATGCAACATACAAATGCAAGTAATAACTTTAGCTTCTAATCTAACAACTGATGCAAAGGTTTTCATTTGTGACTTTCTTAAAGAATTTTAAAAAATCAGAAAGTCTCATCTTTGTAAGCCAAAAATAATACTCAAGTGAATCTAGAGTAATCATCTACTATCACAAAACCATATTTCTTTTCTCATAGACTAGTGGTTCTAGTCGATCCAAAAAGGTCCATGTGTAGTAGCTCGAGTGGCGTAGAAGTGGAAACAATATTTTTGGATTTGAAAGAATTTCTATTTTATTTTTAAATTAACATGCATCACAAACTCTATTATTTTCAAAATATAAATTTGGAAGACCTTTGACCAAATCTAAGCAATTTTGAAATTAACTGTGTGCTTGCATGACCTAATTTATGATGTCATAGCCATCCAATCTCATTTATCTTAGCATTATCAGCAATTAGGCAAAGGTTACTTGCAGATAAGTTATCCAAGTCAATTAAGTATATATTGTCATTTCTATTTTTACAACAAAGATAATGCTATTGTCAATTGGATTAGTTATTGTGCAGATAGAAGCTTCAAAGAAAACTTTGAAGCCTTTATCATATAGTTGGCTAATGCTAATTAAATTATGTTTTAAGCCATCAACATATAAAATATTGTCAATAAAAGTAGATGGAGTAATCTGAATTTTAACAATACCCATAATGTGACCCTGACCATTATCTCTAAAGGTCACCACTCTACCTCTTTTGGCTTCAAGGATGATAAATTGATCTTTGTCATTCATCATGTGTCTTGAGCAGCCGTTATCAAGATACCATTTTCTTTTTGATCCTTTGGCTGCAAGACACGCCTGCAAAGCAATCGCATCTTATGTTTAGGTACCCAAGCCTTCTTGGGTCCTTCATGGTTAGTAGCAGAAAATGTTGTTTCTTTTGGAACCCAGATCATTTTTTCTTTATAACCAGCATTTATATGTGAAATCTTATGATTGCAAACATAGGATTTATGGCCTTTCTTAACATAACAAAAATAAAAAATATCATTTTCAACTGATTTCTTAACAAAAAAATTATTAACAAGTTTTTATTTCTTATGTAGTTTGTATCTCAAACCAGCTTTATCAAAAATAATTATTTAATTATTCACAAATAAATTAAGTCTTTTCGAGCTATATGTAAATTTTTCAACAATACATTTATTTTTCAAGATTATTTTTTAAATTTTGATTTTTAGCAAAAATCATATCTTTTTCTTTTTTCAAATATTGCTTTTCAGATTTTTTTCTTTTTAAGTTCAATGGCAAAATCATCTTTCTTTCTAAGAAGACTTTGATTTTTAGTATTGTTTTTTTTCTCTCAAAACTTTAAAATTATCCAGCAATTCATTGAAAGCATCATAAAGTTCATCAAAGGTGAAATCGTAAGTAGGGGTTTCAGAACTTACCTCTTCTTCTTCATTTGTCATATGACATATGTTGGCAACTTCTTGTTGTTCATCTTCGGATAAAGATTCCTCACTGTTACTCCAAGTTGCAACGTATGCTTTCTTTTTCTTTCTATATCCCTTTTTAAGTTGAGGACATTCAAATCTGAAATGTCTGGGCTTCTTATATTCATAGCATATCAAGGGATCTTTTTCTTTCTCCTTATCCTTCTCCTTATCTCCTTCCATCTTAGCACTAATTTTTTTTTTTTTTTTTTTTTTGTGGAATGGCCTCCTCCTTGCATGAATTTCTTGAACTTTCTTGCAAGAAGAGTGGTGTCATCATCATCTTCACTTTCTTTACTGCTGTTATTTCCTTTTCCATAGCTTTTAGTGCTATAGTCCTTTTCTTCTTCACATCTTCTTCAAGATGTTGCTTCATCATGAGTTCATGGGTCATGAGTGATCCAAGAAACTCCTCCAAAGATAGACTGATCAGATCTTTGGCTTCTTAGATTGTTGTCACTTTAGCTTTTCATGCTCTTGAAAGGAACCTAAGAATTTTTCAAATAAGCTCAAAGTTAGTATAGGATTTCTAAGACTTTTAAATTCATTCACTATGTCCGTAAATCTAGTGTACATGCAAGTGATGGACTCATTTTTCTCCATATTAAAGAGTTCATATTTATGAACAAGAATGTTAATCTTGGACTCTTTAACCTAGTTGGTACCCTCATGGGTGACTTTCAACTGATCCCATATCTCCTTGGCTGAGATGCAAGTAGATATTCAATTGAATTCATTTGCATCCAAGGAGCAGTATAGGACATTCATGGCCTTGGCATTGAGCTAAGCCATTTTTCTATCATTCTTATTCCAATCCCTTTCGAGTTTAGAAACAATGGATTTATCAACTAAGTGTGTAGGAGTGCTAGACCATTGATAATGACACTCCATAAATCATAGTCCAAAGCTTGAATGAATATTCTCTTTCTAGCTTTCCAATATGAATAGTTAGTGCCATTAAACAATGGAGGATGATTTATAGATTTTCCCTCAGAAAAAGAAGAACCAGTTTGAGCTGCCATTTGAATCTTTAGCTCTTGATTGTTAGATCAAGGAAGGATGAGCACTAGCTCTGATACCAATTGTTGGCCCAGATGGCAACCCAAGAGGAGGGGTGAATTGGGTTCTTAAAAATTTTAATACTTAAAAATAATTTCTCAAAGGGATAGTGCACAAGGATATATACTATGAGTATGGTGCTAAGAATGCAAAGCAGAGCATAAAGATAGAGTTGAGAGAGAGAGAGAGACATAAGCACGATAAACACAAAAAAATTATAGTGGTTCGGTGTTAGCTACATCTGCATCCACTCTCAAGCAACTCTTGGGCCCACACTATAATTACCCTGATTATAGCCGAGTTGTTTTACAAGCTCACAACCTAAACTTATTGTTTTACAATAGGATCACAATGAACCCAGCCGATTTTCATAGGTTCATAAGCACAAAACCCATCACAAGCTTTCTAGCTTGCACAAGGCACAACTACGTCACCCGATTCAGTCCCTTGATTGAATCAGTAACCAAATATAATAAGAATAAGGTTATATAGATATAAAGCTCCTTAAATGAGCAAATAAGAAATATAAACAAGATATAAATAGAAGAGCCTGATTAGAAGATTTTTGAAGTTGAGCTTTTCTTCTTTTCTTTTTTTCCTTAGAAATGATCTTCCTGATGTTGGGATTGAAGCTTTGGAATAATCGTTGATGTAAAGGATTTTGAAGAACTAGGGCTTACTTCTTCTCTTTTCTATTTGATGGAAATCCTTCAAAAATGACTTTCGAATGCTTTGGATTTCTCTAAACTCTTTTTCGAATGATAGAAATTTCAAATATGAGCTTTACTCTCTTTCTTTTCTATCTTCTGATCTGCTCTCTATTCGTTTTCTCTTTTTCTCTATTTTTCAAAATGGTCAGATGGCTTCCTTTTATAATCTCTTTTTAATCCTCTTTTTGAAGAAAACTAGCTGTTAAAATACTTGAGGATAAGTTTAGCATAAAAGAGGAAAGAGCCATTGAAATCCGTTGGAGAGAAGATAAACTTTTGGGTCATTTCTGACATCTCTGAAATTCGCCTTTGACAGGTTAGAGTTAGCTCTAATCACCTTGGAGTTGGCTCTAAGTCGGTATGCTTGAAATGGTAACATTTGCTCGTCATGGAGTCAGCTCTAGCTTTCCATGGGGTTGACATCTTTACATGCTAGAGTAGGCTTTAACGAATGTAGAAGTCGGCTCTAATTGAGCCCCAAAAAACCACTCTCTATATAACCATTAGAGTCAGCTCTAATTCCCTATAGGAGTTGGCTCTAATTTGATGCAGAATAAGGACTTACTATTTTTCAATTAGAGTTGGCTCTAATCTCTGCAAGAGTCGGCTCTAATCCGTGCCGAATGTACCAAACTGTTTCGATACACTTCGGAGTCGGCTCTAATTCTTCTAGAGTCTGCTCTAATGACTGAAACTTGACACTTGACATTAGAATTGGATTTAAACTCGATTTTTCTTTGGATTTTGATTAATTAAATATTTAGATATCTAAAATACTTAATCAAAATCATTAGTAACACAAGGAATATATTCATGTGGTTTTTGTTGTTCATCAAAATCAATAATTGGATCAACAAACATTTAATAACATTTAAAAGTGGATCTAATAAAATTGTTGCCCGATGTAGCAACCCAAGAGGAGGGCGAATTGGGTTATTAAAACTTAATTACTAGCGCAGGTATATGCTTAACATTAATTTAAATTTACTTGGCAACGGTATAGTGAAGTGCACAGAGTAATAACACAGAAAATCAAGCAACCACAAACACAAGAGAGTTTATAATGGTTCGGTGCCAAACTCAGCACCTATGTCCACTCCCCAAAAAACCTTTGAAAATTTCACTCCAATCGTATCACAACGATTACAACCTCTAGCCTTCCCCGGCTAGCCCTCTTATTTATACGACACAAGGCAGCCAAACCCCTAGCCTTACCTGGCTAGTCCTCTTGTTTCACGGCACAAGGAAGCCAAACCCCTAGCCTTACCCGGCTAGTCCTCTTGTTTAACGACACAAGGAAGCCAACAAGAACCAAGGGTTAACTCTAACCCTTTTACAAATGTTCAGAATAAATAAGAACAAGTAGCTCCTATAATGAGCAAATATTCAAGATATACTTTACAAATTTTGTAGCAAATCTTCAGTCAATAAATGAGGAAGCTCCGAGGTAGCTGAAGCTTTGAATGCTTGAAGGCTTTAATGGATCTGGACGACCTTTGAGCAAAGAATGATCTTGAGGATTTGTCAACTTCAATGCACATGATCTTGCTTTTCAACACTCCAAAAAATATGCAAAAAAGGCTCTTTTTCTTGGATTTCTTTCTCTTGTTTTTCTCTTTCAGATTAGTCATTTTGTTCTTCTAATCCCAGCTATTTAAAGCAATCCAACAACAAAAATATCCATTAGATACATTGAAATAAATGGAAAGTAAAATGGGAAGAAAAGATAACCGTTGAGATTATTTCAAGCATTGAATGCACTGAATCTATTTGAGGAAGGAAGATCTCTTCCATAATCCAAGAGATCAAACGTTAGTATAGCTAAAAATAGAAATTAATTAAAGGAGAGAGGGAGAGAGCATACCCAAATATCAAAGAGGTAGCTGACTAGAGTTAATTCCAGGTAGCTGAGGGGCTTTGAAGACACTCGGCCAAGAAAGAAAGAAAAGCCACAAGCTAGCTAACTAGCTAGCTAAGTTTGAAATCACACGGCAAGAGGAATAAATTCAGCCACAAAAGGTAAGGTAATTAGCTCTCTAGCTAACTAACCACAAAGGGCTCACGACATGAAGCTTATCCCAGGAAAGAGTAGCTAACTCCTTAGCTAGCTCACCAAAAAGTCAAACGGGCAGGAGATCATAACAAAAAGCATTAGTTAGCTCTCTAGCTAACCAAGCCAAAAGGTAGTTAGCTCTCTAGCTAACCAAGCAAGCATCCAATGATCATGAAGAGAGGCCTTAACAAGATGGTTAGCTCTCTAGATAACTAGAAAAAAGAGGCTCTCAGCTTGGAGAAGGAAATCAGCCATCAACAGAAGACGAGTTAGCTCTTCAGCCAACTAAGCAAAAAGTAGTTAGCTCCCCAGTTAACTAAGCTCAAATGTTCATGGCAAGAGGAAGACGTCCGTCCAAGGTAGCTAGCTTCTTAGCTAGCTAAGAAAAAGCATCCACTCACCCAAGAGAAGAGTAGTTAACTCTCCAGCTAACTAAGCCAAAAGATAGCTAGCTCTTCAGCTAACTAGAGAATGAATCCACACGGCTTGGAAAGTGGTAGTTAGCTCTCCAGCTAACTAAGATTTGCAACCGCTCGGTTTGGAGGAACCTATGAAAAATAGTTAGCTAACAATGAAAAGTAGTTAGCTCCAAGGTAAAGTAGTTAACTAATAGGATATGCTAGCTAGCTAAGAGAAGCACTCAGCTAGTTCACCAGTTAGCCAAAAACAGGAACCGTTTGGCCAAGTGAAATAACAAAAAAATTAGTTAACTAAAAAAGAAGCCAACTAGCTAAGAGGGAGGACAAGTTAGCTAGATAGCTAACTGAATCCAATAGCATTCGGCCAGCACAGTGATAAGGCAAAAAGTAGTTAACTAAAATGAAATTCCAACTAGCTCAGAAGGAGGCCAAGCTAGCTCACCAGCTAACTTAAAATAAGCATGGTTCGGTTAACAGGTGAACAGGGAGCATAGTTAGCTAAAATGGAATTTCAGTTAGCTCGGAAGGAGGCCAAGCTAGCTATCCAGCTAACTCAAAAGGAGACCCATTCGACCAAGCCACTGTAAAAAAAGTGTCAGTTAGCTAACAGATGTGTCAGCTAGCTAGACACAAGGATAAGCTAGCTAACTAGCTAACTCCCAAAGAAATGCAAACGGCCAAAGATACAATGGATCAAATAGATAGCTTTCAGGTAACAAATAAAAATGAAATAAACTCCCATAAGATTTTTGCTTGATAACACTCAATTGTAAAACATCTGTACTTCCTTGCATCAAGTTTAATAACTAGAATTAGTCTATGCTTAGTTGTTTGTAAGCATCAAAATCAATTCAGGGTCAACAATCTCCCCCTTTTTGATGATGACAAAACCATTAAGCATACAAAAGGAAATATATAAACTTCTCTTCCCTTTAATGTATATGCTTTTCTCTTTACATGCTATTCTCTCCCATGAATGTTCCTTGAATATAATGTATGCTAATCTCTCCCATAAATGTAAATGAAGTGTATGCTATTCTCTCCCCCTTTTTGTCATTAATCAAAAAGAGATGAAAGAATGTGCACAATAAAGCATTCATAAAAAAAATCATTAAGCATTCACAATGCATTAAAAGGCATAAGTACATAATACAAACTATTAAGTTCATGGCTTGATCATACAAAATATAATTTCAATCATACAACAAAGATACATCAAAGTTCATCAAGGTTCATAATCTCAAATGATAAAAAAAAAATAGATCAAGGTTCAAAATTCATCAAGGTCCAAATATATAAAGTTCACAACAAAATTTTAAAAATTTTAATCTTTAATAGTAACAAGGAGTAGCATAAATAAGACACAAAAATCATTTAATAACAATCATTTTTCATAACTCAATTGATACCAATTTAAAAGCTTTGAATGTAGGATCAAAATATCACTTTTTCATATTGGAGCAAGGTAGTAGTTTTATAGTTTGATATCGAAAGAAAATGTATTCAAATCATTGCCACATATAAGAGTTGATACCACTTTCATACATCAAAGCACTTATAAAAGCAAGATATTTAATATTCAATACATCATAGTGCTTAATGCATCAAAGTATCCAAATATTCAAGTAAGTTTCTTCTCCCCCTACAAATTTAAAAACATATTGTGATACAGTATTAACAGATACCACATCAAATATTTGAGTTCAAATGTGCTTGCATTCTTCTCCCCCTTAATATTTCAAATTTGGTCTATATGCAATAAAAGTTTTATGCAAGAAATGATACCAATGTCATATAATCCAAACATTTTATAAATGTATCATGCCAATCTCAAAAATACATAGGCATTCTATAATAATTACCACATTTTAATTTCACATTTCATATGATAACATAAGATTTTTACATGGGTGATATGCAAACAAGATATTATAACAAAATATGCATCACCTTTATCAAATCCTTTGTTGGCCCAGATGAAAACCCAAGAGGGGGGGGTGAATTGGGTTCTTTAAAAATTAGCCTTTTAAAATAGTTTGCTTGAGATGAATGAAGGCAAATGCAAAGTAAATACAAACTGCAGTGAATAAAATAGAGATAGAGATAGAGTCAATCGAACACGGCAAACACAAAAGATTTTATAGTGGTTCGGTGTATCCAACACCTACGTCCACTCCAAGATTCACTTGGCTCCACACTATAATCACCCTAGATTATAGCAGAGTTGTTTTACAAGCTCACAACTCAAACTTGTTGTTTTCCCGGGCGCACAACGAACCCAGCTGGTTTTCAAGGGCTCACCAGCACAAAAACCCTAACCCAAGCTTCACCAAGCTTGTACCGAGGTAAGACTACCTCAACTAGTTCAATCCCCCAGATTGAACTAGACACAAAGAATAGAAGTATTGTTTTTTTAGTTATAAAGCTCCTTAATGAGCAGATAAACAAATGTAAGAATAAAGTTTAGGAAAGCCTGATTTGCAGTTGGTTGGCTTTGAGCTTTTCTTCTTTCCTCAACTCCTTTGAAGTGTAGAATCGTGCCTCAGCTCGGATTCTTCACGGAATGTAGGTTGGAGTTGATTTAGGCTTTTCCTCTTTTGAGTGTTGAAAATCACTTGAAATGCTCTTGAAAGGCTCTTGGATTTTCTTTTGAAGCTTCCTTGGATTGTTGAGCTTGAACACAGAAGGAGCTTCCTTTGATTTCACACTCTTTCTTTTACTCTATTTTGAATCATGGATTTTTTCAAATGAAGCTCTATTTTTCCGATTTTTCTCTTCTTTTTCTTTGAAATGAATATCTCTCTATTTGTATTTTTTTGATTTGAAAATGGCTTCTCTATTTATAGATTCTGCAAAAATATAGCCGTTAGAAACAAAGAAAAATAGCCGTTAATCAAAAATCTTACCGTTGACGCTGAGTTGGCACTCGGAAAAATTTCGCCCAGATTTGCTGGAGTCGACTCATGCTTTCCGCGAGTCGGCTCGAGGTCGTGATACTAAAAATAGAAATGTTTAGAAAGTTATAGGGTCGACTCATCAAAAGTAAAGTGTCGACTCCTGACAGTCGGGGGTCGACTCATGAAAAGTTGGGGGTCGACTCGCGAAGTGCTCAGAAAAATACACCTCTGGTGTCTGAGCGGAGTCGACTCGCACAGTCATGGAGTCGGCTCGACTGAATCGGGGGTCGACTCGAGAAATTACGTGGGTCGACTCGAGACAGATAGACAATTCTGTACTCTGAGTGGAGTCGACTCTGAAACTCAAGAGTCGGCTCCGGAACGTATCAAAAATTAGAAAGTTTTCTGATTGACTTTAAATTCATTCCAGATTCATTTTAAATCATTGTTTTGACTTGAATACAATCAAATTGACATTAAGAATTAATTCAAGAGTATTCCAAAAACTCATTGATTAAAATATGAATTATAAAATTCTTTTTGAAAGCTTAAACATTGAGCTTGAAGTTACTTTCAAAATGATTAAAGTCAAACTTTAACATTCTCATTGATTGTTCTAAATAAATTCATTGCTCATTTAAATAAACTCATTACATCTTTTAATGTACTCATGGCTTTTGGTAATCATCAAAATCAAAAGGATTGGGGCATATAATTTTCAACAAACTCCCCAACAATCTCCCCTTTTTGATGATGACAAAAACATTGAGTTTATGCATGATTGATTAGTGAATTTATTTTATTTTCATAGTTAGGCTTAGGCTCCCTCTGAATGAGGTAGCTCCCCCTATGAAACTTAAATAAATATCCCATTCATTCAATTATTTATCTCATTGATTGATTTGATTTTCTCATATGCATATACAATCATAAAACTGTAAAACTCTCCCCTTTTTTGTTATCAACAAAAAGGTAGAGAAGCATAAACATTCATTCATTCAAGATAAGATTTAACAAATCATTCATTCATTGATAATAGAAAGAAATACATTGAGTAAACCAAATTGACATTTCATTTCATCAAAGTGTCTAATACATCAAAGTGTCCAATACATTGATACCAAAATGTAAAACATACAATAACTTCAATACATTGCAAGGATTGAGTATTTAATACATTAGAAATGAGTCCTAACAATCCTAGTCAAATGATCTATTATGTTTTCATTCCATCTGTTTGGATCTTCACATACTCCTTTAGCCTCTCATCCACAAAGGTGCAAGCAGTCAAAATTTTATCTTGTAGCTTTGCGTTGCACTTTGCATATGTTTCTCCATCTCCGCAGATATCTTTAAGTTCTTCAAATATGTTCTTAAGATCTCCACTTAAAGACTCTGAAGAAGTGCTGAGAGTAGATTCCATTTGGTGATCCGATCATCCAAAGAGTATAGAGTTTCCTTTAGATTCATAAACTTGTTTTCAAACTCTGATTTTAGCTTTTCTGACTGATCATCAAGTAATCCTTTAAGTTGCTTTAATTAAAGTTCTGTGAAGCCAACAGATGAGGATGAAGACTGATCAAACAACGGAGCAGGGTAGGAGCAGGAGCAGAAATAGAAGGGCTCGGTGGTGCAGGCGAAGAGTGTCTAACCAATGGTCCTGGTGCCTCAGCTTCCGTAGCTCTTTCTTCAATCAATCCTTTCTTTTCCCATTTTCTATTCTTTTTAATAAATCCCATCCCATGTATAGTGGCGAAGCTGTAAAAATCTGTGTGTCTCAGGTTCCTCATAGGCTCACTATCTGAAATAACAATCCCTTGGCTCTGGAAAATCTTAGTGAGGATCATGCCATAGGGCAAGCTTGATTTTCTTTTACCTCCACAGTCGGCAATATACCAAAGAATCATGCTAGGGAGGTTAATGGGTTTCCCAGTTACAATTGCATCCATCACAAAAATATCCCTTTCAGATACATAATCGAATCTCCCAATTTTGGGGAAAAGGATTCTACTACATATGTTGTGGAGCAATCTCAGTTCTAAGGATAATTGATTGGCAAAAACTTCCTCAAAACCGACAACTTCCCGGTTAAGTAATCTAGAAAGAGCTGGGCTACGGTCTTCAGAAGAAAATGTAGATGTTCCTGACATTGGAAGATTTAATAATCTAGAAAGCAAGTCCACTATCACCGAAATCCTATTTCTTCTCACAGTGCTTATAAGACCATTATCTCCTCTAGATAGATTCTTATAGAATTTCTTTACAAGAGCGGATAAGTAGGACAATCAAGGGAACAGATCTTTTCCCAACCCATCTCTATCAACTGTCTTCCTAATAGAAATCCCTCAGCCTCAAACAGTTCAAAATCCACTTTTCTCCCCGTAGTAATAATTCTATCAGCAAGTCTATCTACCTGAGAAGGAGCTGTAGATGGAGAAGCATTAGGGGTTGAAGAAGATGAAGTTGAGTCCGTGCTTGGAGAAGGCTCACGAATAGGACGCCTCACCGTCTTCCTCACGGCTCTCTTTCTCTTCACACCGGCCGCACCAAGGTTGGAACCTCGAGTTTTAGGGGCCATTGATCGATTGGAAGGGTTAATCAGAGATTCTTGGGAATTTGGAAGGTCTGGAAGTATTTTGGAGAGAGTATTTTGAGAGATTGAGATGATAGAAATGAACGGCGAGTCGACTCTGCCCTAGATAAATTGACCTGGGACCACTTCGAGTCGGCTCGCGCAAAGCAAGGGGTCGACTCCGGACAGTCACAGAAAACCATCTTGAAGTGGAGTCGACTCGCGCCGAGAAGGGGTCGACTCTAAAGTTTCAGCAGAAACCAGGAGTCGACTCTGATACTCACCGAGTCGGCTCCGAGACCATTTCAGAGCAAAAACATGAAATTTCTGAAATGTGTCCGGAAATTGATCATGAAAATTGATAAAATAATCATTGGATTTGAATAGATCAATTAGATGTGAATTCTAGATAAGATTTCCTTAAAGATCAAGGATTTGAAAGAATTTTAGATAAAATTTCCTTAGGGGTTTCAAATTCATTCTAATGGATCACAAATCCCTAACTCTCCTCTAAGATAACAGAATCTTTCTTCACTTAAAGGTTTTGTAAATATATCTGCTAATTGTTCTTCAGTATTAACATAATCAAGACATATTTCATTATTTGCAACATGTTCTCTTATAAAATGATATCTAATTTCTATGTGTTTAGTTCTAGAATGTTGAATTGGATTTTTTGTTAGATTAATTGCACTTGTGTTATCACATTTTATAGGTGTCTTATCAAGTGTGATACCATAGTCTTCAAGTTGTCGCTTAATCCATAGGATTTGAGCACAGCAACTTCCAGCTGCTACATATTCAGCTTCAGTAGTTGATAATGCAACTGAATTTTGCTTTTTGCTAAACCATGAGATTAAGTTACTTCCTAAGAACTGGCATGCACTACTTGTGCTTTTTCTATCTAACTTACATCCAGCATAATCAAAATTAGTGTATGCAATCAGATTTAATGTTGAGTCTCTAGAATACCATAAACCTACATTTTTGTTCCACTTAAGTATCTTAGTATTCTTTTAACAGCAATTAAATGTGATTCTTTAGGTTCAGACTGAAATCTAGCACATAAGCAAACAACAAACATTATGTCTGGTCTACTTGCAGTTAAGTAAAGTAGGGATCCGATTATACCTCGATAATATTTTTGATCAACCTTCTTACCTTCTTCATCTTTGTCCAGCTTGCATGAAGGACTCATTGGTGTTCCGAGGGGTTTGATTGATTCCATACCAAACTTCTTCAAAATTTTTCTTGTGTATTTTGTTTGGTTGATGAAGATTCCCTCTTTGCTTTGTTTGATTTGGAGTCCAAGGAAGAAGTTGAGTTCTCCCATCATGCTCATTTCAAATTCTCCCTGCATTAACTTAGCAAACTCTTGACATAGAGTATTGTTGTAGCACCAAAAATGATATCATCAACATATATTTGAACTACTAATAATCTTTACCTTTTCTTTTCAAAAACAAAGTTTTATCAACATTTCCTCTTATAAAATCATTTTCAATTAAGAATTTACTTAATCTATCATACCAAGCTCTAGGTGCTTGTTTCAAACCATATAATGCTTTGTGCAATTTAAAAACGTGATTTGAAAATTCGTGATCTTCAAAACCTGGTGGTTGTTCTACATAAACTTCTTCATTTATAATCCATTTAGAAACGCACTTTTTACATCCATTGAAATAAGTTAAAATTCATGTGACATGCAAATGCAAGTAATAGTCTAATGGCTTCTAATCTAGCTACTGGTGCAAATGTTTCATCAAAGTCAATACATTCTTCTTGATTATATCCTTTGCAACTAATCTAGCTTTGTTTCTAATTACTATGCCATTTTCATCTAGTTTATTTCTGAATATCCATTTTGATCCTATAACTGAATGATTTTTAGGTCTTTCAACTAAGGTCCATACATTATTTCTTGTAAATTGATTTAATTTTTCTTGCATTGCTAATATCCAATTATTATCTTTTTCAGCTTCTTCAATAGTCTTAGGTTCAATTTGTGATACAAATGCAAGATGATTACTAATGTTTCTCATGATGATCTAGTTCTTATTCCTTGAGATGGATCACCTATAATCAATTCCTTAGGGTGACTATAAGCATATCTCCAATCCCTAGGTAGATCTACATCATTATGATTAGTGTTAGTATCATCATCCTTACGTGAATCATTATCTTTAGCGTCTTGCTCTTGATCTAAAGATACATCAATATTTAATTTTTCAAGATCTTTCTCAATTATGTTTGTATCTTCTTCATCATCAAATTTTTCGGAACGAGTAGCTAAAGATTCATCAAAAACTATATGAATGGATTCTTCAACAACTAAAGTTTTCTTGTTAAATACTCTATATGCTTTACTAGTTATTGAGTATCCTAAGAATATTCCTTCATCAGATTTAGCATCAAATTTGCCTAAATTGTTTTTACCATTATTGTGAACAAAACATTTACAACCAAATGCATGAAAATATTTAATGTTGGGTTTTCTATCATGCCATAATTCATAAGGTGTTTTTTTTAAAATAGGTCTTATTAAAGCTCTATTTAGGATGTAACATGCTGTGTTAATAGCTTCCACCCAAAAGTATTTCGGAAGTTTACTTTCACATAGCATGGTACGGGCCATGTCTTCTAGAGTCCTATTTTTCCTTTCAACTACTCCATTTTGTTGTGGGGTCCTAGGTGCAGAAAAGTTATGATTAATACCATTTTCATTGCAAAAACTTTCAAATAAGTGATTTTCAAATTCAGTCCCATGATCACTTCTTAGAGACACTATGGTAGTGTTTTTCTCATTTGTTACTTTCTTGAAGAATTTCATGAATATCGAGAAAGTCTCATCTTTGTGAGCTAAAAACATTACCCAAGTGAATCTAGAGTAATCATCTACTATCACAAGACCATATTTCTTTTCTCCTAGACTTGTGGTTCTAGTTGGTCCAAAAAGGTCCATGTGAAGTAGCTCTAATGGCCTAGAAGTTGAAACAATATTTTTAGATTTAAAAGAACTTCTTGTTTGTTTTCCAAACTGACATGCATCACATATTTTGTTATTTTCAAAATCTATCTTAGGTAGACCTTTTACTAAATCCATTCTAATTAGTTTTGAAATCAAGTGTGTGCTTGCGTGACCTAATCTTCGATGCCACAACCAACCAATCTCATTCATATTAGCATTATTAGCAACTAAGCAATGATTATTAGTAGACAATTTGTCTAAGTCAATCATGTATACATTGCCATTTCTATTTCCATAAAAACAATGCTATTATCAATGGGATTAGCTACAGTGCATAAAGAAGATTCAAAGATACTTTAAAACCTTTGTCACATAATTGGCTTATACTAATTAAATTATGCTTTAAACCATCAACATAAAGTACATTCTCAATAAATGTGGAGGGAGTTATTTGAATGTTACCAACCCCAAGATTTGGCCTTTGTCATTGTCACCAATTGTAACAACTCCTCCTTTCTTTCTTCAAGGGTGATGAATTCTTCTTTGTCACCCGTCATATGTCTTGAGCTGCCACTATCAAGGTACCACTTTCTCTTTGATCTCTTGGCCACAAGATATTCCTGCAATGATATCAAACTTTATGTTTAGGTACCCAAGCTTTCTTGGGTCCTTCATGGTTAGTACCAACAAATATTGTTCCTTTCAGAACCCATATTTTCTTCCCTATAACATTTAAGTTTTTATTAGGTTTCAGATTTTTACATTCATAAGATTTGTGTCCATTTTGATTACATTTAAAGCATGTAAAATTACTTTGGCCAGCACGCACAAAAATATTTTCAGTGATTTTTGTTTTCTTAAAGTGTTATATCCTAATCCTGCTTTGTCAAAAACGCCTTTTGACTATTTAATAACATGTCTAATTTAATTGATCTTAATGTAAACTTATCAACTATGTTTTTATGTTTTTCAACCTCATTCTTTAGTTTATCTTTTCATTAGAGATTGATTCCTTTTCATTTATCAAAATTTCATTTTCAGATTTAAGTTTCTTAACTTCATTATTAAGGTTTTCCTTTTCTTGAATGAAAGTTAAGTTTTTATTTTTTAAATTTGTATTTCTTTTTCAAAACTTTGAAATCCCCGACAAGTTCATTAAAAGCATCAAAGAGTTCATCAAAAGCAAACTCATCGCAAGGGTTGTCAGAACATACCTCATCATTGTCGTTTGCCATGAAACATACGTTTGCGACTTCCTTTTGTTCTTCTTCTTCGGAAGAAGATTCCTCGCTGTCACTCCATGTCGCCACATAAGCCTTCTTCTTCTTTTTGTAGGCTTTCTTCAATTTTGGACATTCATTCCTAAAGTGCCCCGGTTTATTACACTCATAGCAAGTCAAGGGGTCTTTCTCTTTTTCCTTGTCTTTGTCCTTGTTTTTATCCTTTTCTCCTTCCCACTTAGCTCCAAATTTTTTCATGTGGAAGGGTTTCTTTCTCCTCATAAATTTCTTAAATTTCTTTGCTAAGAGAGCAGTCTCTTCATCATTATCATCATCATCATCACTGCTGCTCTCTTCTTCTTTTGCAGCTTTGAGGGCAATTACTTTCTTTTTCTTTGAGTCCTCCTCTACATGCTGCCTCATGTCAGCTCATGGGTCATAAGAGATCCTAGAAGCTCCTCTAAGGGTAAAGTATTGAGGTCCTTAGCTTCTTGGATTGCAGTCATTTTTGCTTCCCATGATCTTGGTAATGACCTAAGAATTTTCCGAACAAGTTCAGAGTTAGTATATGTCTTACCAAGACTTTTCAAACCATTTACAATATCTGTAAATCTAGTGTACATGCATGCAATGGTTTCAGATTGTTCCATGTTAAACAATTCATATTTATGAACAAGAATATTAATTTTAGATTCTTTTACTTGGTTGGTACCCTCATGGGTAACCTCTAGTCTATCCCAAATCTCCTTTGTGGAATTACATGTGGAGATTCTATTAAACTCATTAGCATCTAAGGAGCAATATAAGACATTCATGGCCTTAGCATTGAGCTGTGCCATTTTTCTATCATTATCATTCTAATCCCTTTTGGGCTTAGGAACAATAGTGCCATCAATAATATGTGTGGGTGTACTAGGTCCATTAATTATAACACCCCAAAGCTCATAGTCAGAAGCTTGAATGAATATCCTCATTCTAACTTTCCAATAAGAATAATTTGAGCCATTAAACAGTGGAGGTCTATTCGTAGAATGACCTTCAGCAAATGATCCAACTTGTGTTGCCATTTGGAACTTTAGCTCTTGATCGTGTGATCAAAATCTAATGAGCACTAGCTCTGATACCAATTGTTGGCCCAGATGAAAACCCAAGAGGGGGGGTGAATTGGGTTCTTTAAAAATTAGCCTTTTAAAATAGTTTGTTTGAGATGAATGAAGGCAAATGCAAAGTAAATACAAATTACAGTGAATAAAACAGAGATAGAGATAGAGTCAATCGAACACGGCAAACA
Organism: Calamus simplicifolius; assembly: GCA_900491605.1. Taxonomy (NCBI): domain Eukaryota; kingdom Viridiplantae; phylum Streptophyta; class Magnoliopsida; order Arecales; family Arecaceae; genus Calamus; species Calamus simplicifolius. Next base: position 171,545 of record UESW01004128.1, read on the forward strand.
CAAAAGATTTTATAGTGGTTCGGTGTATCCAACACCTACGTCCACTCCCAAGATTCACTTGGGTCCACACTATAATCACCCTAGATTACAGCAGAGTTGTTTTACAAGCTCACAACTCAAACTTATTGTTTTCTCGGGCGCACAACGAACCCAGCTGGTTTTCAAGGGCTCACCAGCACAAAAACCCTAACCCAAGCTTCACCAAGCTTGTACCGAGGTAAGACTACCTCAACTAGTTCAATCCCCCAGATTGAACTAGACACAAAGAATAGAAGTATTTTTTTTAGTTACAAAGCTCCTTAATGAGCAGATAAACAAATGTAAGAATAAAGTTTAGGAAAGCCTGATTTGCAGTTGGTTGGCTTTGAGCTTTTCTTCTTTTCCTCAACTCCTTTGAAGTGTAGAATCGTGCCTCAGCTCAGATTCTTCACGGAATGTAGGTTGGAGTTGATTTGGGCTTTTCCTCTTTGAGTGTTGAAAATCACTTGAAATGCTCTTGAAAGGCTCTTGGATTTTCTTCTGAAGCTTCCTTGGTTTGTTGAGCTTGAACACAGAAGGAGCTTCCTTTGATTTCACACTCTTTCTTTCACTCTATTTTGAATCACAGATTTTTTCAAATGAAGCTCTATTTTTCCGATTTTTTCTCTTCTTTTTCTTTGAAATGAATATCTCTCTATTTTATTTTTTTGATTTGAAAACGGCTTCTCTATTTATAGATTCTGCAAAAATATAGCCGTTAGAAACAAAGAAAAATAGCCGTTAATCAAAAATCTTACCGTTGACGCTGAGTTGGCACTCGAAAAATTTCGCCGAGATTTGCTGGAGTCGACTCATGCTTTCCACGAGTCGGCTCGAGGTCGTGATACTAAAATAGAAATGTTCAGAAAGTTATAGGGTCGACTCATCAAAAGTAAAGTGTCGACTCCTGACAGTCGGGGTCGACTCATGAAAAGTTGGGGGTCAACTCGCGAAGTGCTCAGAAAAACACACCTCTGGTGTCTGAGCGGAGTCGACTCGCACAGTCATGGAGTCGGCTCGACTGAATAGGGGGTCGACTCGAGAAATTACGTGGGTCGACTTGAGACAGATAGACAATTCTGTACTCTGAGTGGAGTCGACTCTGAAACTCAAGAGTCGGCTCCGGAACGTATCAAAAATCAGAAAGTTTTCTGATTGACTTTAAATTTGTTCCAGATTCATTTTAAATCATTGTTTTGACTTGAATACAATCAAATTGACATTAAGAATTAATTCAAGAAGTATTCCAAAAACTCATTGATTAAAATATGAATTATAAAATTTTTTTTTGAAGCTTAAACATTGAGCTTGAAGTTACTTTCAAAATGATTAAAGTCAAACTTTAACATTCTCATTGATTGTTCTAAATAAATTCATTGCTCATTTAAATAAACTCATTATATCTTTTAATGTACTCATGGCTTTTGGTAATCATCAAAATCAAAAGGATTGGGGCATATAATTTTTCAACAAACTCCCCAACATCCTTTTCATTTCATGCATAGGCAATTTATTATAAGATATGATCAAGAAATGATACCACTAATAAAGTAGGCATTTAATAATCCAAGTCTTACAATAAAATCATATCAAGCAAGGAGTAAACAGATCAAGCTGATACCACTAGTTACTGATCATGGGCCTGCACCCATATCACTCGACAAATGTACTGATACATTTAGATTTCTTCACGCCAAACTTCTTCAAATTTTTTTTGATGTACAAGGATTGGCTTATGAAGATCCTCTTCTTTGATTGCTTGATTTGAAGTATGATAAAATAATTGATTTTACCCATTATGCTCATCTCGAACTCCCCCTGCATGAACTTAGCAAAGTCTTGGAACAAGAAATTATTAGTAACACCGAATATAATGTCATCTATATAAATTTGTACTATCAACATATTATTCTATCTTTTAATTCATAATGTTGCATCAATTTTTCATAATAAATTTATTGCTAATCAAGAACTTAATAAGCCTATCAAACCATGCCCGGGGTACTTGTCTCAATCCATATAAAGCTTTGTTCAATTGAATACATGGTTTGGAGACAAAGATTTTTGAAATCAGGTGGTTGATCAACAAATACTTGTTCAACAATATATTCATTAAGAAAGTGCTCTTAACATCCATTCAATACAATTTAACATTCATAAATCAAGCAAATATAAGAAGTAATCTAATAATCTTTAATCTATTAATCAGGAACATATGTTTCATCAAAATCAATATCTTCCTCTTGATTATATTCTTTAGCTATTAGTCTTGCTTTAATTCTAATGAAATTATCATGCCCATCCAATTAATTTTCTAAATACCATTTAGTTTATCATGCATATCATTTAGGCTCTATATGAGAAAAAATGCAAAATTAATACATGTATTTCTAAATGATAATCTAATCCTAATATCATGAGATGGATCACTTAATATTAGTCTTTAGGGTGATTATAGACATACCTTCATTCTCTTTCAAATTTAGCATTACCTTGGGTTTCACCATGTTGAATTTCTTCTTCATGTATCGCTTGTATCCTTGAATCCAAGGTGAGCTTCTTGACTTGATCTTCAATTTCATCTGTATCAATTAAAACCTTTCTCTTCCTTTATGGAAGATCATTAGATTCATCAAATATAACATGAATATAAGGTCCTATGTTCATTACAAGATTTTTCAAAGTACCAATTTTAAATTCTTTTCTATGATCACTTTTAATAGATAAAATAGAAAAACCTTTTTCATTTAAAATTCTTCTAAGGAGTTTTTAGAAAAACTGAAGATGCTTCATTTTTCTAACTAAGAATAAAACTTATATATATCGAGAAAATTATCCATATGCAAAAGTTCTAAAAGTCTAGAAGTTGAAATCATATTTTTAGACTTGAAAAAAATTCTAGTTAATTTTTTAAAATTTGCATGTATCACAAATCTTATCTTTTTTTTTCAAAATTTAATTTTGGCAAACCTTTAACCAAATCATTTTTGAATAATTTAGAGAGCAAATCCATGCTGACATAAGCAAGTCTATGATGTCATAACTAGATTTATCAATTTTAGCATTCATGACAACTAGACAGACATTCAATAATCTGGTCATTAACAATATAAACATTACTATGCCTATGACCAATGGCTTTCATACAATCATCAATAGGATTTGTAACTATGCAAGAAGATGATTCAACAAATAATTTTAAAACCTTTTCATAAAATTGACTAATGCTAGACAAGTTATGATTCAATCCATTTAAAAGCAAGATATTATTAACATAAGTAGAGAGAGTGATATCAATTTTATCAATGCCAACAATTTTACCTTGGCCATTATTTTCAAAGGTAACCACTCCTCCATCAATTGCATTCAAAGTGATGAATTGAGATTCATCACCCAGCATGTGTCTTGAGCACCCGCTATCCAAGTATCATTTTCTTATTGCTCCACGGGTTGCAAGACACACCTGCATCCATAACATCAAGTTTTGCTTCTAGGTACCCAAGCTTTCTTGGATCCTTTAGGGTTAGCTAAAATGGTTCCTTTTGGAACCCATATCCTTTTAACATTGTGTGTGTGACATATATATGCTTTGTGTCCAGGTTTACCACATTTGAAACATGTAACTTCAGTCGATTTAAAGGATTGTATCCTAGGCCAGCTTTGTTAAAAATAGCTCTTTGATTTTCAAGAATCATGTTAAGTTTAGTAGAGCTCAAAGTAAACTTATCTACAATAGGTTTCAATCTATCTACTTTATTTTTCAAATTCATGTTTTCTTGTAATAAAACTTTATTTCTTCTAATAGTTATCCTTTTCTAAAGTAAGATTTTGAACTTGATTTTTTAAATCTTTATTTTTTGAACTGAGATTTGCGAAATCATCAATTAATTTATAAAATGCACAATGCAATTCATCAAATGTAAAATCATGTAACAAGTTGGGGTTTACCTCTTCATTGTTTGCCATGAGACAAAGATTTTCTTCTTCATTCTTCTCTCTTCTTCGGAGCTTGATACATCACTATCGCTCCATGTAGCTATCATAGCCTTCTTTTTAAATTTCTTAAGACCTTTCTTTAGATATGGACAATCTGGCTTGTAGTGTCCCGGTTTGTTGCATTCATAACAAATTACTTCATATTCTTTTTCATTGCTTGGCTCTCCTTTCATTAATGCTCTCTTTCTTCCTTCAAATTTCTTTCTCATGAATTTCTCAAATTTCCTTGTAATGAGAGCTGGATTATTTTCCTCATCACTTTCACTTGAGGTGCTCTCATTTTCATCATTTAGAACTGCACTCTTTAGTCCCAATATCCTCTTCTTTTTGGAATGTTCTTCATCAATATGTTGTTGCTGCTGAAGCTCATGAGTCATCAATGAACCAACTAATTCTTCAAGAGATAGTGTGTTGAGGTCCTTGGCTTCTTGAATTGCAGTAACTTTGGCTTCCATGACCTAGGCAAGGATCTCAAAACTTTTCTAACAAGATCACCATTAGTATAAGATTTTTCAAGGGCTTTTAGCCCATTAATAATGTTAGTGAATCTTGTAAACATATCACCAATGCTTTCATATGATTCCATTTTAAATAGTTCCTATTCATGTACAAGCATATTCTTCTAGATTCTTTAACTTGATTGGTACTTTCATGGGTAACTTCAAGTCTATTCCAAATTTTTTTAGCAGACATGCATGTAGAAATACGATTAAATTTATTGGCATCTAAAGAACAATATAATACATTCATGGCTTTAGCATTCAGCTGAGCCATCTTCTTATCATGCACATCCCATTCCATTTCGATTTGGGAATATCAATACCATCAGATTTAATAGTAGTGGGTGTGTGAGGTCCATTGACTATGATACTCTATAAATCATAATCAAGTGCTTGAATAAAAATTTTCATACATGCTTTCCAATAAGTGTAATTTGTGCCATCAAATAGACGTGGTCTATTAGTTGACTGTCCCTCAGTCAAAACTGAACCCATTTGGATTGCTAATGATCTTTGGCTCTAAGCTAATTAAATCAATAGAAATCAGGAGCAACCAGGCTCTGATACCACTTATTGCACAATCATGGGCACCTTCCATGTCACCCAACAAGTGTACCTATCAGACTAGCCGGCTATCATCTCAGCCGGTACACCAACACCAATAAGCGGAGAGCTTGGCTTTGGTGACACCGTCACCAGTGAGAGTTCCCATTGATGCTATGCCTGCATTTAACCCGTGTAGACCAACTAGCTTTGATACCACTTGTTGCCCAGATATAGCAACCCAAGAGGGGGTGAATGGGTTATTAAAACTTAATTACTAGCGCAGGTATGTGCTTTAACACTAATTTAAATTTATTTGGCAATGGTGTAGTGAAGTGCACAGAATAATAACACAGAAAATCAAGCAACCACAAGCACAAGAGGGTTTATAGTGGTTCGGTGCCAAACTCAGCACCTATGTCTACTCCCCAAAAACCTTTGGAAATTTCACTCCAATCATATCACAACGATTACAACATCTAGCCTTCCCTGGCTAGACCTCTTGTTTATACGGCACAAGGCAGTCAAACCCCTAGCCTTACCTGGCTAGTCCTCCTGTTTCACGGTACAAGGAAGCCAAACCCCTAGCCTTATCCGGCTAGTCCTCTTATTTAACGGCACAAGGAAGCCAACAAGAACCAAGGGTTAACTCTAACCCTTTTACAAATGTTTAGAATAAATAAGAACAAGTAGCTCCTATAATAAGCAAATATTCAAGATATACTTTACAAATTTTGTAGCAAATCTTCAGTCAATAAATAAGGAAGCTCCGAGGTAGCTGAAGCTTTGAATGCTTGAAGGCTTTAATGGATCTGGACGACCTTTGAGCAAAGAATGATCTTGAGGATTTGTCAACTTCAATGCACATGATCTTGCTTTTCAACACTTCGAAAAATATGCAATAAAGGCTCTTTTCTTGGATTTCTTTCTCTTGTTTTTCTCTTTCAGATTCATCATTTTGTTCTTCTAATCTCAGTTATTTAAAGCAATCCAACAACAAAAATATTCGTTAGATACATTTGAAATAAATGAAAAGTAAAACGGGAAGAAAAGATAACCGTTGAGATTATTTTCCTTAAGCATTGAATGCACTGAATCCATTTGAGGAAGAAAGATCTCTTCCATAATCCAAGAGATCAAAAGTTAGTATAGCTAAAAATAGAAATCAATTAAAGGAGAGAGAGAGAGAGCATGCCCAAATATCAGAGAGGTAGCTAACTGGAGTTAATTCTAGGTAGCTGAGGGACTTGAAGATGCTCGGCCAAGAAAGAAAGAAAAGCCACAAGCTAGCTAACCAGCTAGCTAAGTTTGAAATCACACGGCAAGAGGAATAAATTCAGCCATAAAAGGTAAGGTAGTTAGCTCTCGAGCTAACTAACCACAAAGGGCTCACGGCATGAAGCTTATCCCAGGGAAGAGTAGCTAACTCCTTAGCTAGCTTACCAAAAAGTAAAACGGCCAGGAGATCATATCAAAAAGAATTAGATAGCTCTCTAGCTAACCAAGTAAAAAGGTAGTTAGCTCTCTAGCTAACTAAGCAAGCATCCAACGATCATGAAGAGAGAGGCCTTAACAAGATAGTTAGCTCTCCAGCTAACTATAAAAAAGAGGCTCTCGGCTTGGAGAAGGAAATCAGCCATCAACAGAAGATGAGTTTGCTCTTTAGCTAACTAAGCAAAAAGTAGTTAGCTTCCTAGCTAACTAAGCTCAAATATTCATGGCAAGAGGAAGACGTCCGTCCAAGGTAGCTAGCTCCTTAGCTAGCTAAAAAAAGGCATCCACTCGCCCAAGAGAAGAGTAGTTAACTCTCCAGCTAACTAAGTCAAAAGGTAGCTAGCTCTTCAGCTAACTAGAGAATGAATCCACACAGCTTGGCAAGTGGTAGTTAGCTCTCCAGCTAACTAAGATTTGCAACCGCTCAGCTTGGAGGAACCTGTGAAAAATAGTTAGCTAACAATGAAAAGTAGTTAGCTCCAAAGGTAAAGTAGTTAACTAACATGATATGCTAGCTAGCTAAGAGAAACACTCAGTTAGCCAAAAACAAGAACCGTTCGGCCAAGTGAAATAATAGAAAAGTTTAGTTAACTAAAAAAGAAGCCAGCTAGCTAAGAGGGAGGATAAGTTAGCTAGACAGCTAACTAAATCAAATAGCATTTGCTTCTCCTAGCTAGCTCACCAGTTAGCCAAAAACAGGAACCGTTCGGCCAAGTGAAATAACAGAAAAGTTTAGTTAACTAAAAAAGAAGCCAGCTAGCTAAGAGGGAGGACAAGTTAGCTAGACAGCTAACTGAATCTAATAGCATTCGGCCAGCACAGTGATAAGGCAAAAAGTAGTTAACTAAAATGAAATTCCAGCTAGCTCAGAAGGAGTTCAAGCTAGCTCACCAGCTAACTTAAAATAAGCATGGTTCGGTTAACAAGTGAACAGGGAGCATAGTTAGCTAAAATGGAATTTCAGCTAGCTCAGAAGGAGGCCAAGCTAGCTATCCAGCTAACTCAAAAGGAGACCCATTCGGCCAAGCCACTGTAAGAAAAGTGTCAATTAGCTAACAGATGTGTCAGCTAGCTAGCTAACTCCCAAAGAAATGCAAATGGCCAAGGATACAATGGATCAAATAGATAGCTTTCAGGTAACAAATAAAAATGAAATAAACTCTCATAAGATTTTGCTTGATAACACTCAATTGTAAAACATCTGTACTTCCCTGCATCAAGCTTAATAACTAGAATTAGTCTATGTTTAGTTGTTTTGTAAGCATCAAAATCAATTCAGGGTCAACAAAAATCAAATAGACTTTTTTTTAACTAGAAAGATTGTAACATCCTGAAAACCTTGTAATTTATGGCATTTTCATTTGAAATAAAAGTCAGAAAGTTTCAATGAAATGTGGGTGTGTTGGCCTTTTGATAAATGTAAAGAGAAGAAATTTTGGAGTAAATGAGTATATTTCTGAATGTTAATGAGTTTGATTTAAGAAATTGAGAGACTTAAGTTTTAATGGGTTTAAATCACAAGAAAAATCAAGTTTAGTTTGAGTTTTATCCTAAAATGATGTTTTTAGTGGTTGAGTCGACACTATATGGAGTGGAGTCGACTCTGGCACGGTTTTAAACTTTCGGCATGCTTTGGAGTCGACACCTACTTTTCTGAAGTCGATACCTACTTTTCTGGAGCTGACACCTATTTCTGCTGGAGCCGACTCTAAATCTATTGGAGCCGACTCCAAGACGGCAGGTTTTTCTGAGTTAAATCTTGAGAATTTTATATTTATTCCGTTTCAAGTCTGATTTGGATGCCGTTTGAACCGTTGGATTTCTAAAATCGAGTTCTTCAAGCTTTTAAAGTCTTTTCTTAAAATGTTATATAAAAGTATCGATTTAAGTGAAAAATGATAATCTGGGCTATAAATCGATTAAAAAAATGCTATGTTAGAGGCAAAATAGGAAAAGGCTCCGATGTCAATTGCTAATTGTGTTAAGGGCAACTTGGGAAAGAAAATCTAAGGGCAAAATATCATGGTAATAAGTGAGCCACGTGTTTTCTAAAAAGCGTGCATTAAGAGTGTTTGAGGGCAAAAGGAAAATTTGGCATGCCTTAACCCTTAAGTTTCCCATGACTTGGTCCCCAAGTCACTAGAGAAAAAGGGAAAAATGTGTGTTCAGCCAGAGAAAAGAAAGAAAGAAAGAAAGAGAGAAAGAAGAGGAGAAAAGAGAGGAAGAGGAAGAAGAAGAAGGAGGAAGAAAGAGAAAGGGAAAGGGAAGCTTGGGGTTTGTACTCGACTCAGGTAAGCTATAGCTTCCCTAGATCTTGCATGACTTTAGATTTTCTTAGATTATTGTATTTTAAGGTAATAGTAGAAGAAATCTTGAGTAGAGAAAGGGTGAAAAAAATAATGAGATATTAGAGGATAGATCATGTATGCATGCATGGTTCGTGGAAAAACCTCGTATGGAGGTAATCCTAATAGCTATCGTATCTGTATGTTAACGTAGGTCAAGAGGGTTATTCCAGGAGCCGAATACTGGAGTTGAGTACCAGTCGAGGAGTAACCTACTAAGGTGAGTGGGTTTCTCATCTAGCAATGAGAAGTTAATTTGAGCTAGTATAATGAGATTAATACCTAGTTGTGGTATGTTATGTTTAGCAGAGTATTATGTATGTTTTAAATATGAGAAATGAGAACCTAGTATATATTTTGATAAATAAGTTTTGAGCATGAGTTTTAAGCATAAAGAAATAAGCATAAGTTTCGAGCATGAGTTTTGAGCATAAACACATAAGCATGAGTTTCGGTGAGGGGATTTTTAATGTATACATGGCATATTTGCATGATAAAGCTTTACAGGTTTTTCACCAACGTCGAATTCTAAGTGTTAGAATTCAATGGGCTAAAGGCTAAATGAGCCTATAAATTAGAAGACATTCTTCACTAAAACAACATCTCATGTTATGGATTGATATTCTAAAGAGTTAGAATAAAATGATATAGTTCTAAGAGTTAGAACAGAAATTCTGGTGTGATTCTGGTATTAGCAAAAGTTTGGTGGATCTTGGAGGAAGATTTAAGTGGGATGATTCAAGATCAGCAAAGTTATTTTTTGTGAGCTAGCACTTCCGGAAATCCGATCATTCGTGGCTTCGCATGGACGATACTAGAGGCCGGATGATTGAATAGCTGTAGAGCACAAAGGATTTACCTATTATTCTTAAGGTAAGTGATTGATCCCTAGATCTTAAGGCAGGCTTCAAGAAGTAGTATGACTTCTTATCTTGAAGATCAAGATATGATCTTCATGATTTTATTTATGCATAATTTAGATCAAACGATCCTATATATAAGGCAAAGATATGATCTTGATGCATGTTAGATAGATTAATATTAATCTTTAAGCTTCCGCATTGATAATTGTTATCAAATTTTAAAATATGCATGCCTCGGAGGTAATTTCTCCCTACAAATGGTATCAGAGCATGGTTTCTTCTTGATCTAATTTATTGCATGTAAATTAATGTTTCTATTAATTTTGTAATCATGGCTAAAATAATCACAAGGCTATTGGTCATAGATGGATTGAAAATCCAAATTACCCATTCAAGCGAGGTATTCTGTGACATATTGCGTGCGTTTTATCATGCTTATCAAAGATAATTAAATTGATCTTTGGCATCAAAACACAGATTACACACACTCTCAAAAGATGTTTTATATTTGATACATATTGATGTTGTATAAAGCATGATATTTGCATGTTTAGTATAAAACATAGATATGATATATGATGGCATGATGTCTATGTTATGAAACATACAAATATTTATGAGAGTCTTATTTGAATGTCAAATATTAATTCATAATCTTTTTAGATATGATCTAAATATAGGAATTATGAGTAGTACATAATGCAAGTGATGCTTGATTGAAATATATGACATGTAAACATGAAATATATTTAATCTTTTGGGTTAGCTAAATCAGGTCCATAAAGGGTTAGACCCTAAGGTTTAAATCAACTGGACTAAAGAGTATTTGATCAAATCTAATTAGATTAGGTTAAGAATGCTCTAAATCAAACAATAGTTGTAGTTGATCATGTCCATGTCTTTGATTAAACCAAATGGAAGTAGATTAGGCTCCGTGGTTGAGCATGAATCTCTTAGATGGTCAAATCAGAATTGGTTAACCATATGATGTCAAGGTGAGTTGGCAAGTTGCTCTAGGATCAACGATCGAATGGTTTTTAATTGGGAGCTACTCGTATTGATGCGTCTTTAACGAATTAATGGCATATCCCTCCCATCGATCTCACTCACCTGGTCAACATGGTGAACCATTTATGATTCAGATCATTTACCTGATTCGGGTTGACCCATGCCTGTAAGAAAATCAGTCTGACTGATTTAGGTGCCACTTAACCTGACTTAATCTTGTTTCATTCTACCGATTTCATAGATTCAGTGGGAGAACTTGATTAGTCAATTTATCTTCAGATTATTAATCTTCTAAAATTATTAGGTCCTTAAAATGAAATAGTTATATGATAACTAGATCATAGCCTCTAATTAAGCTGGGTGATAATGAGTCCGATGTCTTGATAATCATTGGAGGCACTCCATGCCTGGTGCTTGTCAACCATCGGAATTATCATTTATTATATGATAAGTCAGTGTAACTATTAAATAGACAGTCAGATGGGCTGAGCTTTACTCAGGCTTGGTTGTCTATAGATAGGTTGCACTGATTATATTATTTAATGGTTGGACCTAACCAGAACTTTCAGTGGAGGCACTCCATATCTACTGAAGAGGAACATGGGACAAAACCGAACACTAAGAATTGTTTGAAAAAATAATTGATTTTGAACATACTCTTAGGTGCATATGGGTTGGCCAAGCTTCACTTGGGCCTGTATGTAGTATATGTAGATCTTAGTGCATACTAAAGAATTAAGAATAATTCTTCGAATTGGGGTGTAGAGGCTGCTAATTTGAACAAATAGTGGAAGAATCTTTAAACTAAAGTCCAAGTCTTTAGACTGAATCAATTTATATACTACTAAACTTCAGTTTTTCCTTATGCAGAAAATGACTACTAATTTATCATTAAGGTCCCTATTGGATAGTGACAAGTTGAATGGTTTAAATTTCAATAGCTGGTTTAGAAAACTTAAGATCGTCCTTGAGCATGAGAGGATACTGTATGTTCTAAATAATCATGCACCAAAGATACCTAATACAAACACTCAAAGTTCTGAAAGAGATACTTATCAGAAGTGGCTCAGTGATAGAACTAGCGTGCGTTGCATCATGCTAGCAGCAATGAACGATGAATTCGATCGCTAGTTCGAGAATGCTCAGCTGGAAGAAATCATTCATGCGTTGAATGATTTCTTTTGGCACACCCGACGATGTTGAAAGGCACAAGACTAGTTGTGCTATTTTTAATGCTCGAATGAGGGATGACTCTCCTGTCACTGATCATGTATTATACATGATCGAGAAGATAGAACTCCTAAGCAAGCTCGGCTTTCCCCTACATGAGCAGTTGAAAAAAGATGCGATCCTGAATTCCTTGCCTCCATCCTTCCGACCTTTCCTTGCTCATTTTTGAATGACAAAGCCTGCAGTCAACTACCACGGTTTGTTGGAATTGTTACAAAACTTTGAGAAGGACAACCAGCTCTCTAAGGGTTTAGTTAATGTAGTTGAAGGATCTAAGGTAGGGTGTCACCCCTTTAGGAAAGGGAAGAAGAAAAAAAACAAGAAAAATGCACAACATGCTAGGACATCTATAAGGAGTCAGATGCAGAAGAAGAAAATTGATAAAAGTCAGGCTGAATACTTTCATTGCAAGATGCAAGGGCACTGGAAGAGGAACTGTCCTCTTTACATTGCCACACTTGATCCAAACAAGCCAAAGAAGAAAAAGGGGTAAGATGTTGCTCAACAAGGTATTTATATGATAACACCTTGTAATTTTTCTGTATATGATAATTAGACCTGAGTATTGGATACCGGGAGTCCTTTTAACACTTGCAATTATTGCAGGGACTACAGGTCACTAGAAGATTTGAGGACAACGAAAAATTCCTTAATGTCGGCGATGAAAGATTAGTTCCAGTTCTGGCATTAGGAGTTCTTGAAATAGTTTTCAATAGAAATGTCATCGTACTAAATGATTGTCATTTTTGCCCAACGTTCTTGTTGAACATAATTTCTGTAGGCCTTCTGGCCAAAAGTTATTATGAAATTTCTATAAAGGATGTTACTTTGAATATCATTATGAATGGATTCACTGTAATGACTGGGCATTTATCTAATGGCATTTATATATTATCACAGCCTGTGAATGTAGTGTACATATCAAGTAAGCGCCCTAGAATAACTGATGTCATAGATATTTATCTTTGGCACCATTGGCTGGGTTATATCAACAAGAACAGATTAAACAGGTTAACCCAGGAGGGCATCCTTCGAGTTAATAATTGTGAATCATTAACTATCTGTGAATCCTATCTTTTGGTAAAATGATCAAGTCATCTTTTACTGAAAAAGGTAAAAGAGCCAAAGAGCTATTGGGTCTATTACAAACTGATGTATGTGGACCAATGAGCACTTGTGCCAAAGGTGGATATAACTACTTTATTACTTTTACAAATGGACTTTCTAGGTTCAGTTATATTATCTTATGAGACATAAATCTGAATTGTTTGAAATATTCAAACTATATCATAAAGAAGTAGAAAAACAAACAGAAAAATGTATTAAGACCCTTCAATCAGATCGAGGAGGAGAATATCTTTCAAATGACTTTGTGACATATCTAAGGGAGAATGTGATTCTCTCCCAATGGACTCCTTCAGGAACACCACAGCATAATGGTGTGTCAGAAAGAAGGAATCGAACCCTGTTAGACATGGTTCGGTCCATGATGGGTTTTGTAAGCTTGCCAATATCATTTTGGGAATATGCATTAGAATCAGCTTGTCATATTCTCAATAAGGTTCCAAGTAAGTCTGTTTCTAAAACTCCACATGAGATGTGGTATGGACATAAACCGGTTATCATCTATCTGAGAGTCTGGGGGTGTTTGGCTTATGCTAAACGTGCAAAATCAAACAAACTTGAACCCAAATCCGATAAATATTTTTTATCGGCTATTCGAAAGAAACCAAAGGATATTACTTCTACAAAACTGAAGAACAAAAGTTGTTAATTAGTTATAGAATAGTTTTTCTTGAAAAGGAGTTCCTTAGGGAAGAAACAAATGGCTCTAATGTTGAACTTGAGGAAGTTCATCAAGTAGAAGGAACAACACAAACCATTGAACCTTTAGAATATGGGTTGATTAGATCAAACTCAAGACCCATTTTAGATGCACCATTAAGGCAATCTGGTAGAGTACCACATCAACCAGACGGATACTTAGGTTTCTTAGTCCAGAATGAGGATCCTATTGAGCTCGATGAGAACAATGAGGATCCGATCACCTATATGGATGCTATGCAAAGGACTGACTCTGATAGATGGCTTGATGCCATGAAATCTGAACTTGATTCCATGAAGGAAAATAATATATGGATATTAGTGATCCACCCGAAGGGATAAAATCCATAGGGTGTAAGTGGGTTTTCAAGAGGAAAAGAGGCACAGACGGAAAGGTAGAGACCTACAAAGCACATATAGTTGCCAAGGGGTATCGTCAACGTTATGGTATTGACTATGACGAGACGTTTTCTCCTGTGGCAATGCTGAAATCCATTCGAATTATGCTAGCTATAGCAGCACACTTAGATTATGAGATTTGACAGATGGATATTAAACTACTTTTATAAATGGTAATTTAGAAGAATAGGTGTATATGATACATCTTGAAGGTTTTATATCTGAAGAGTCTAAAGTGTGTAGGCTACAGATGTCCATTTATGGACTTAAGCAAGCATCTAGGAGTTGGAACATACGATTTGATAATGTGATCAAATCTTATGGCTTCGTTAAGAATAAAGAAGAACCTTGCATCTATAAATGGGCTAACGGTTCCATTATTGTATTTCTTGTATTATATGTGGATGATATTCTCTTAATCGGAAATGATATCCTGCATTACAAGGAATAAAGACATGGTTATCATCACAATTCTCCATGAAAGATCTGAGTGAAGCATCCTACATCCTAGGGATGAAGATCTATAGAGATAGATGTAAGAGGATGCTTGGTTTATCCCAATCTACGTACATTGATACCGTGCTAAAGAGGTTTAGCATGGAGAATTTCAAGAAAGGCTATCTTTCGATAGGCCATGGAATTCATCTTTCTAAGAAGGATTGTCCGAGAACTCCTAATGAAAGAGAACTTATGAGTCGAATTCCATATGCTTTGGCAGTGGGATCGATTATGTACACCATGACATGTACAAGACCAGATGTGGTATACTCACTAAGAGTAGTGAGTAGATACCAATCTGATCCAGGAGAAAAATACTAGCATGTTGTTAAAATAATCCTTAAGTATTTACGAAATACTAAGGACCAATGGTTAGTCTATGGAGAGTTTGATTTGAAACTTGTTGGATATACTGATTCCAGTTTCCAATCAGGTCATGATGACAGCAAGAGTGTGTCAGGTTTTGTATTTATCCTGAATGGTGGAGCTATTTACTGAAAAAGTTCCAAGCAACATACAGTGGCAGATTCAGTGTGCGAAGCAGAGTACATTGCTGCATCAGATTGCGCAAAAGAAGCTATGTGGCTGCGAAAGTTCATCTTCGAGCTTGGAGTGACACCTTTCATAGATGGACCAGTCCTGTTGTACAGTGACAGTACTGGTGCCATAACTCACGCAAAGAAACCACGAGCACATCAGCACACGAAACACATACTGCGCCGATTTTATCTTATTCGAGAGATTGTAGAACGAGGTGACATAAATCTTCAGAAGATTGACGGAAAGAAAAACATAGGCGACCCATTTACTAAAGTACTCAGCATCAAGGAGTTTGATGACTATAAGTTGAAGATGGGTATTAGATACTGTAATGAGTGGCTTTAGGCTAAGTGGGAGTTTGTTGGAATTATATCCTAAAGCCAATCATTTGATGATTGTGCTAATGTAAATAGTATATAAATTGATATATTAATAAAAGTTATTTGATAGTTTATTTATTAGAAAACATCTTCTTAAAACTTCTAATAGTAATGAAGCCCTCAGGATCTTCCTTCACGATAAAGGAGGATTTATCTTTGAAGGTCCTCAAAAGAGTTTGCGACCAAATGATATAATATGATAGGGCCATAGTACTATCAATTATAGGATGTTGTATATCATATTTGTTGGTTGTCCTCTTAACCAAGGAGTGTAGAGATACTGGTATGACATACTGTGAAAGTGTAGGAGTACATTTCACCGAACGTGACTCATTTTTGGATACTCTACTATCAAGAGTTAATCCGAGAAGATATGGGTATAAGTATCCTTAAGACCTGAAGATCACAATCGGTGACTTACAAGCAACTCATTGTACTTAGGTGCTGGACCACCTGGATTTTTAATCCATCTACGAAAGGTTACTGGGTGCAGTCAAGTACTTGTAGTAGTCAGTTGTGGATCAAGATGAAATTTGACCTATCCTGTTAACATGAGAAATGTTTGTGTTTCAATTTAGCAAGACCTTAGCCAAGGCACTTCATGTGAAGGTCACATGATCACTAAAGTTGAAATCACTTTATGGATTTGCTGTTTAGAGTTGACAAGCTCTTAAGCCATCCTTAACATTTGTGGTCAAAAGGATAAGTTATACGGTAACTATTTCTTAGGGTTCTTGGAGTTTGCTCGGCAACTCTTCGACCTATCCGGACATCGGGTTCCATTGCTAGATGGGCACATCGATTAGTATAGAAAGTTGTTCCTATGCTACCGGCTTAGGTTCGAACCTAGAGAGTCACACGCATTGAAGTTTCCAAGGATGATCTATTTGCTAATCAACGATTGAGAATCGTATATGATTTAATTAATCAATTTGATTGATTGAATTATCTCAATTAGGTTAAGTACAAGTGAATAAGATTCAATTCGGTTTAAGTCTATTAGAAGGACTAATCAATTTCAAATATTGATTTGAAATTAGACTTGATTTGGATTTAAATAGATTTAGGACTAGCCAAATTTGATTTGGGCTAGGACCATGATCTATGTAGGTTCAATCCAATAAATTCAAATCAGCTTAAACCAAAACCCAAACCCAAACCTCATGTATAAAAAATTTTTCTCGCATGAGGATCTCACACGATGAGATGCTACAATCTCATCTCATGAGAGATTAAATTGTCATACAGAATTTAATGTATAACCTTAATCTTCTCCAAACGGGTTTGTTGGAATTTTAAGTGTTAGAATTCATGTGGAATTAATGTACCTCTTTGAATTAACCAGACGATGGAATTCTAAGTGTTAGAATTCACATCTCTTTCGTTTTCATCAAACGTAAAATTCTAAGTGTTAGAATTCATAGGTTTTCACCGAACGACAATGTTGGAATTCTAAGTGTTAGAATTCATCTCTCTAATTTTCATCAAACATGTTAGAATTCAATTGGCTAAAGGCTAAATTGAGCCTATAAATTAGAGGACATTTTTTACTAGAAACAACATCATCATGTTATGGATTGATATTCTAAAGAGTCAGAATAAAATGATATAGTTCTAAGAGTTAGAACAGAAAATCCTGGTGTGATTCTGGTGTTAGCAAAAGTTTGGTGGATCTTGGAAGAAGATTCAAGTGGAAGGATTCAAGATCAGCAAAGTTATTTTTCCATGAGCTAGTACTCCCGGGAATCCAATCATTCGGGGACTTCGCATGAACGATACTAGAGGCTGGACGATTGAACGGCTGCAAAGCATAAAGGATTTACCAACTGTTCTTAAGGTAAGTGATATGATCCTTAGATCTTAAGGGATACTTCAAGACAAGTAGTATGACTTCCTATCTTGAAGATCAAGATATGATCTTAATGATTTTATTTATATGCATAATTTAGATCAAACGATCCTATAGTATAAGGCAAAGATATGATCTTGATGTATGTTAGATATATTAATATTTAATCTTTAAGCTTCCGCATTGGTAATTGTTATCAAATTTTAAAATATGCATGCCTTGGAGGTAATTTCTCGCTACAAATGGTATCAAAGCATGATTTCATTTTGATCTAATTTATAGCATGTAAATTAATGTTCCTAATTTTATAATTATAGCTAAAATGGATCACCAGGCTATCCAGTCATAGATGGATTAAAAATCCATATTACCCCATTCAACGAGGTATTCTATGACGATTGCGGTACCATTATGGTTCTCTCATCTTTGATGCTTAGTCAAAAGATAATTCAAATTGATCTTTGACATCAAAACACAGATTACACACACTCTCAGAAGATGTTTTATATTTGATACATATTGATGTTGTATAAAAGCATGATATTTGCATGTTTAGTATAAAAGTATAGATATGAGATATGATAGCTTGTTGTCTATATTATGAAACATACAAATATTTATGAGAGTCTTATTTGAATGTCAAATATTTATTCTTAATCTTTTTAGATATGATCTAAATATAGAAATTATGAGTAGTTATATAATGCAAGTGATGCATGATTCGAAATATATGACATGGAAGTTATGGAAACATAAAATTTATTTAATCTTTTGGGTTAGCTAAATCAGGTCCATAAAGGGTTAGACCCTAAGGTTTAAATCAAATGGACTATATGAGTATTTGATCAAATCTAAATTAATTAGATTAGGTTAAGGATGCTCTAAATTAAACAATAGTTGTAGTTTATCATGTCCATATTTTTGATTAAAC
Organism: Calamus simplicifolius; assembly: GCA_900491605.1. Taxonomy (NCBI): domain Eukaryota; kingdom Viridiplantae; phylum Streptophyta; class Magnoliopsida; order Arecales; family Arecaceae; genus Calamus; species Calamus simplicifolius. The sequence goes on from UESW01004128.1 coordinate 189,963, forward strand.
CAATGGAAGTATATTAGGCTCCATGGTTGAGCATGAATCTCTTAGATGGTCAAATCAAAATTGGTTAACCATATGATGTCAATGTAAGTTGGCAAGTTGCTCTAGGATCAACGATTGAATGGTTTTTAATTGGAAGCTACTCGTACTGATGCATCTTTAACGAGTTAATGACATATCCCTTCCATCGGTCTCACTTACCTGGTCAACATGGTGAATCATTTATGATTAAGATCATTTACCTGAATCGAGTTGACCCATGCCTGTAAGGAAATCAGTCTGACAGATTTAGATGCGACTTAACCCGACTTAATTTTGTCTCATTCTACTGACTTCATATATTCAGTGGGAGAACTTGATTAGTCAATTTATCTTCAGATTATTACATCCTCTAAAATTATTAAGTCCTTAAAATGAAATAGTTATATGATAACTAGATTATAGCCTCCCATTAAAGTGAGTAATAATGAGTCCGATGTCTTAATAATCATTGGAGGCACTTCATGCCTGGTGCTTGTCAACCATCGGAATTATCATTTATTATATGATAAGTCAGCGTAACTATTAAATAGACAGTCAGGTGGGCCAAGCTTCATGTTGCACTGATTATATTATTTAATGATTGGACCTAACCAGAACTTTCAGTGGAGGCACTCCATGTCTACTGAAGAAGAACATGGGGCAAAACTGAACAATAAGAATTGTTTGGAAGATCAATTGGTTTTGAACCTACTCTTAGATGCATATGGGTTGGCCAAGCTTCACTTGGGCCTGTATGTAGTCTATGTAGATCTTAGTGCCCACTAAAGAATTAAGAATAATTATTTGAATTAGAGTGTAGAGGCTGCCAATTTGAATAAAATAATGGAAGAATCTTTAGACTAAAGTCCAAATCTTTAGATTGAATCAATTTATATACTACGAAACTTTAGTTTTTTCTTATGCAGAAAATGACCACTAATTTATCATTAAGGTCCCTATTGGATAGTGACAAGTTGAATGGTTTAAATTTCAATAGCTGGTTTAGAAAACTTAAGATCGTCCTTGAGCATAAAATGATACTGTATGTTCTAAATAATCTTGCATCAGAGATACCTAATGCAAACACTCAAAGTTCTGAGAGAGACACTTATCAGAAGTGGCTTAGTAATAGAACTAGCGTACGTTGCATCATGCTAGTAGCAATGAATGATGAATTCGGTAAGCCACCGAAAGGAAATGGCCAAAAAATCTTTCGGAATGAAACGTAAGACTCATCTTTTCGGATAAGCCACCGAAATGAAACGTTTCAGCCGAAACGGCCGAAACGAAACGAAATTGACAACTTTGGTTAGAATTCATATCTCATTCGTTTTCACTGAACGTAGGAATTAACAAAACGTTGGAATTCTAAGTGTTAGAATTTATAGGTTTTCACTAAACATCAACGTTGGAATTCTAAGTGTTAGAATTCATATCTCTGGTTTGCACCAAACGTCAGAATTCTAAGTATTAGAATTCAATGGGCTAAAGGCTAAATTGAGCCTATAAATTGGAGGACATTCTTCACTAGAAACAACATCATCATGTTATGGATTGATATTCTAAAGAGTTAGAATAAAATGATATAGTTCTAAGAGTTAGAACAAAAATCCTGGTGTGATTCTGGTGTTAGCAAAAGTTTAGTGTTAACAAAAGTTTGATGGATCTTGGAGGAAGATTCAAGTGGGAGGATTCAAGATCAGCAAATTTATTTTTCTGCGAGCTAGCACTCCCAGGAATCCAATCATTCAGGGACTTCACATGGACGACACTAGAGGCCGGACAATTGAACGGCTGCAAAGCACAAAGATTTACCAATTGTTCTTAAGGTAAGTGATATGATCCATAGATCTTAAGGCTGACTTCAAAACAAGTAGTATGACTTCTTATCTTGAAGATCAAGATATGATCTTGATGATTTTATTATATGCATAATTTAGATCAAACGATCCTATAGTATAAGGCAAAGATATGATCTTGATGCATGTTAGATTAATATTTAATCTTTAAGCTTCCACATTGGTAATTGTTATCAAATTTTAAAATATGCATGCCTTGGAGGTAATTTCTCCCTACATTTAATGAACTGATGAATGATTTTAAAGTTTTGAGAGCAAAGAACAAGGTTTTAAAAATTGAAAATCTAAACCTTCTCAAAAAGAAAAATGAATTTACTATCGAATTTGAAAAGATAAGATCTCAAAAGCAAGCTTTAGAAAAAGAAAAAGTTATGATTTCTGCTGAAAATTTGAATTTGAGAAATGAACTTAAAAATATAAGGGCATTGTTGATAAATTTACTTATAGTTCAGAAAGACTTAATTTGCTTTTAAACAATCAAGAAGATTTTTTTGATAAGGCTGGTTTAGGTTATAGACCACATAAGAAGCAAAAATTTATTAACAATTTCTTTGTAAAGAAATCAATTGAAAAAGATATTTCTTGTTTTCATTGTAGTATGAAAGGGCATAAATCTTATATGTGCAATTATAAAATGTCTCATATGGATATTAGTCATAAACGTAAATTGATTTGGGTTCCAAAAGGAACTATATTTACTGCTACTAACCATGAAGGACCCAAGAAGGCTTGGGTACATAAACATAAGATCTGATTGCTTTGCAGGCGTGTCTTACAGCCAAAGGATAAAAAGAAAATGGTATTTTGATAGCGGCTGCTCAAGATACATGACGGATGACAAAGATCAATTTATCATCCTTAAAGCTAAAAGAGAAGGAGTGGTGACTTTTGGAGATAATGGTAAAGGTTACATCATGGCCTTTGGTAAAATTCAGATCACTCCATCACTTTTATTGAGAATATTTTATATGTAGATGGATTAAAGTATAATTTGATTAGCATTAGCCAACTATGCGATAAAAGTTTCAAAGTTTCTTTTGAATCATCTATACACTGTATCGAACCCTATTGACAATAGCATTATATTTATCAAAAATAGAAATAACAATATATACTTAATTGATTTGAACAATTTATCTACAAGTAACCATTGCCTAATTGCTGATAATGCTAAGTAAATGAGATTGGATGGCTATGGCACCGTAGATTAGGTCATGCAAACACACACTTGATTTCAAAATTGATTAGAATGGATTTTGTTAAAGGTCTTCCAAAATTAGATTTTAAAAACAATAGAGTTTGTGATGCATGTCAATTTGGAAAACAAAATAGGAATTCTTTCAAATCTAAAATATTGTTTCCACTTCTAGGCCACTCGAGCTACTACACATGAACCTTTTTGGACCTACTAGAACCACCAGTTAGAAGGAAAGAAATATGGTCTTGTGATAGTAGATGATTACTCTAGATTTATTTGCGTATTATTTTTAGCTCATAAAGATGAGACTTTCTTAATATTTTTAAAATTCTTTAAGAAAGTCATAAATAAGAAAAACACCACCATAGTGTCTCTTAGAAGTGATCATGGGACTGAATTTAAAATTTATTTATTTGAAGATTTCTGCATTGAAAACGACATCCATCATAATTTTTTAGCACCTAGGATACCTCAACAGAATGGAGTTGTAGAAAAAAAAAATAGGACTCCAGAAGACATGGCCTGTATCATGCTATGAAAGTCAACTCTTAAATATTTCTGGACGGAAGCAATAAACACAATATGCTACATCCTAAATAGAGCCTTAATTAGACCAATCCTTAAGAAAACTCCCTACGAATTATGGCATGATAGGAAACCCAACATTAGTTATTTTTATGCATTTGGTTGTAGATATTTCATTCATAATAATGAAAGAATAATCTAGGAAAGTTTGATGCTAAATCAGATGAAGGTATATTCTTAGGTTATTCATATCTAGCAAGGCATATAGAGTATTCAATAAGAAGTATTGATTGTAGAAGAGTCAATTCATGTAGTGTTTGATGAGTCTTTAGCATCAAGTTTTGAAAAGAAAGATGATATGAAAGATACTAATTTACTTGAAAGAGATTTTGAAAAATTAAATATCGATGTATCTTCAGATCATGACTTGAAGCTAAGGATGATGACTCACCTAAGGATGATGTTATTGATACTACTCGTAATGATACAGATCTACCTATAGATTGGAGATATGCTTATGGTCATCTAAAGAACCTAATCATAGGTGATCCATCTAAGGTGTAAGAACTAGATCATCCATGAAAAACATCAATAATCATCTTGTATTTGTATCTCATATAGAGCCCAAGACAATTGAGAAAGCCGAAAAGGATAGTAATTGGGTGTTAGCCATGCAAGAAGAATTGAATCAATTCACTAGAAATAAGGTATGGACCTAGTTGATAGACCCAAAGATCATCCAGTTATAGGATCCAAATGGGTATTTAGAAATAAATTAAATGAAGCTGGCATTGTTATTAGAAATAAAGCTAGATTAATTGCAAAATAATATAATCAGAAAAATGTATTGATTTTGATGAAACCTTTGCACCTGTTGCTAGATTAGAAGCCATTAGATTGTTGCTTGCATTTGCATATTGTATGAACATTAATTTATTTCAAATGAATGTAAAAAGTGCATTCTTAAATGATTTTATAATTAAGAAAGTTTATGTTGAGCAACCACCTAGTTTTGAAGATCATAAATTCTAAATCATGTTTTTAAACTACAAAACACTTTATGGTTTAAAGCAAGCACTAGAGCTTGGTATGATAGGTTGAGTAAATTTTGATTGAAAATAATTTTTCTAGAGAAAATATTGATAAAACCCTATTTTTAAAAAGAAAAGAAAAAGATTTATTAGTAGTATAAATTTATGTTGATGATATAGTATTTGGTGCTACTAACAATCTTCTTTATCAAGATTTTACAAAGTTAATGCAGGAGAAATTTGAAATGAGCATGATTGAAGAACTAAACTTCTTTCTTGGACTTCAAATCAAACAAGAAAGAGAAGGGATTTTCATCAACTAAACAAAGTACACTAAGGAGATTCTTAAAAAGTTTGGTATAAAATGTTAAACCTCTTGGCACACCAATGAGTCCTTCATGCAAACTTGATAAAGATGAAGATGGTAAGAAAGTAGATCAAAAGTATTATAGATGTATGATTGGTTCTCTACTTTATTTAACAGCTAGTAAGCCTAATATTATGTTTGTTGTATGTTTGTGCGCTAGATATCAATCTGAACCTAAAGAATCTCACTTAATTATTGTAAAAAGAATTTTAGATATTTAAGTGGAACTAAAAATATAGGATTATGGTACTCTAGAGACTCAACACTAAATCTGATTGCATATTCTGATTCTGATTTTTCTGGTTGTAAACTAGATAGAAAAAGTACAAGTGATGCATGCCAATTCTTAGGCAGTAACTTAATCTCTTGGTTTAGCAAAAAGCAAAATTCAGTTGCATTATCAACTGCTGAAGCTGAATATGTTGCAGCTGGAAGTTGCTGTGCTCAAATTCTTTGGATTAAGCGACAACTTGAGGATTATGATATAACACTTGATAAAACTCCAATTAGGTGTGACAACACTAGTACAATAAATTTGACTAAGAATCCTATTCAACATTCAAGAACTAAATACATAGAGATAAGACACCATTTCATTCGAGAACATGTTGCTAACAATGATGTTTGTCTTGATTATGTATGTACCGATGAACAATTAGCTGATATATTTATAAAACCTTTAAATGAAAAGAGTTTTTGTTATCTTAGAGAAGAATTAGGAGTTTGTGATCCATTGGAATGATTTTAAAATCCCTAAAAAATTATCTAAAAAATCTTCTTATGATTCTAAGGAAAAATCATCTAGATATTTGAATCTCTTGATCTCTCACACTTTAAGGAAAATTTATCTAGAGTTTGATAACTAATCTAATAAGTTTCAGATTCTTTGAAACTCTTATCTTTCACTGAAACTGTCTTGGAGTCGACTCTATTAAAGTTGGAGTTGACTCTAATTAATTTTGCTCTATGTCTATTCATTAGAGCCGACACCTACTACTGCAGAGCCGACTTATTTCGGTGCTGGCTGTGTTAGCGATTTAGAGCTGACACCTCGCTTTGCGGGAGCCAACTCTAAGTGGTCCCTTTTTTTTTATTTAGGGCAAAGCCGACACATTTCCAAAACCAAACCGACTCCAATTCGTTCCAAATTTCTCTCCACTTATCTCAAACCTTCAAAGACCTTTGAATTCAACTTCTCTTGATCTCAAATGGCTTCCAAGCGACGAGCATCGACTATTGGTGTTACCATCACCACTGAGAGGAGGTCAGTTCAACATCCGATAAGGCAACCCTCACCAAGCTCTTCTTCAACCTCTTCCTCTTCAACACAAGTGTCATTCCTACCCCACTCTCTCCAGTTGACTTGCTGGCTGGAAAAGCTATTACCATGGGAAGAAAGGTAGATTTCACTTCTTTGAATTTGAGTGTTTTTTCATTGGGAGACAGTTGAAGGAAATGGGTTGGGAAAAGGTTTTCTCACTTAATGTCCCCACCTATCCTGCCTTAGTAAGAGATTTCTACAATAATGTGAGTAGAGGGGATGGTGGACTAGTTAGCTCTGTGAGTGGAACCCGAGTCCATCTCACTCAGAAATTTTGGGCAATCTCTTCGAAATACCGGTTGTTGGCATGACCACTACTTCACACAGTGATAGAGGTGAAGCCTTATCAAGAATATTAGGATGAAAAGTCACTGATTTTGAAGAAATAAGGGCAAATCAGTTGTCTTTGGAATTAAGGCTACTACACAACATTTGCAGCAGAATCTTGTTTCCGAAGATTGGTAGATTCGAGTATATTTGAGAGAGATGTTGTGGTTATGGACTATGTTATCACTAGACAGCCCATTAACCTAGCTGGTATGATGATTGGATATATGGCTGAGGCTGAAAGTAAGAAAAGGTCCACCCTGCCTTATGAAATGATTCTAACCTTAATCTTACAAAGTTAAGGAGTTAACATCTTAGAAAATGAGCCACAACTGAGGCATACATATTATTATAATATTGCTACTATTTATCGTATGGGTTTTAAGAAATTAAATGGCCAATGGCAGAGGAGAGGACAAATTGTGATGACATAACATGTAAGGGAAGAAAGAGAGCTAAGGCTGATATTGATTTTGTTGAAGAGATCCCTGGTCCTTCAAAGCTGGACCATCTGCTCCCAAACATTCTTCACCTCGATCGAGTACTTCAGCACCTCCATCGGCACCAACTATGACCACCACTTCTATCCCTAGTTCTTCTGATTTTTTCTGATAGACAAATTGAACAGCTCAAAGCCTTGTTGGCTGAGCATGAGGAAAGAATTAAAGATGATGTCAGAGATCTGTTATTGGGATTTAGGTAGATTTTATACACTTTGGAAGAAAAGGTTAACAAAATTGAGTCATCATTCAGTACTTCTTCTGATGCTTTGAAGACTGAATTGCAATCTATTTTTAACAAGATCAAAGATATTGAAGGTGACTCAATGTTTATTCCAAAGGTAATGCAGAACTGCAAGAGAAAGTTGTGACAGCTACTTCCTTTGTTAAGAAATTGATTAATGATTTTATGAAGGTTCAAGAAAAAGGAATGGATAAATTCTGGTGGAACTGAAAAAGATTCTGAAATGATGTTCCCTACCCTTTTCGCTCTCTAGCTGATCCAGTCACCCAAGCTAAGCCAAGCCAACTCTACTCCAAACCAATCAATTACAATTCAATATATCTTAAGTTATCTTTAGATGTTAGGACTTAAAATTAGCTTATGAAAGTTAGTTTGTATCTAGGAAAACTTAAAATTATGTTGTTTTACTTAGCATGTACTTAGGATCTTTGAATTATGTTGTGATTATCTTGTTCTCACATGACATATATTTGATCTTTTGTACTCAATGACTAAATGCAATATATGATATTTTCTATGAAAAATTTTGATCTTTGCAATTAAATGAATTATGTAATATTCAATTCTTATATTGATTGATTTTGATCCCAATTTGAGCTATGACTACCCTATAACTTCTTAATCTTTTTGTTGATAACAAAAAAGGAAAAGAAAGAATTGTATATGCATATGGAACTTTAAATGAATTTTAAGTAAATATGTAGTATGCACATATATAGGGGGAGCTATCTTACTCAGGAGGAGCGTAATTGAATCTTATTTGAATGATATATAAGAATGTGTTTGAATTGATAAAGTCTTTATAAAGCATAAATTGTTGTTGAAATGAAATTGTTAAGATTTTGGTTATCATCATCTTGACTAAAGAAATAAAATTGCTTATTTTGATACTTATGCATTAATTGTTTATGTATATACTCAATATTTTTGTTATCATCAAAAATGGGGAGATTGTTGATCCGTTTATTGATTTTGATGATTAACAAAAGCCATGAGTATATTTCTTATGTTACTAATGAGTTTGACAAAGTGTTTTAGGGATATAAAATGGTTAAGTATTCATAACTCAAGAAAATTGAGTTTGGATCGATTTTCAATGTTAAGTGTTAAGTTTTAGACATTAGAGCCGACTCTAGAGGGATTAGAGCTGACTCCGGAGCTTATTGGAACTACTTGGTATGTTCGGCACGGTTTAGAGCCGACTCTAGAAAATTAGAGCCGACTCTAACGTGAGAAACAGAGAACCTCCTTTCCGCGTTACAAATTAGAGCCACTCCAGAAAAATTAGAGCGACTCTAATATGAGAACAGAGACTATGTTTTTCGGAACACAGTTAGAGTCGACCCCAAGAAAGTCAGAGCCGACTCTAGTACGGAATGTGTCGATCCCACGAAAAGTTAGAGCTGACTCCATGATGAAAGATCCGTACTATTTTGAGCAACCCGATTTAGAGCCGATCTCAGGCCAGATTAGAGCCGACTCTAATATGTCAGAGGCAATTTTCAGAAATGTCAAAAACGACTCCAACGGCTATATTTTTCCTGATAAACTTCAATGGCTCTTTCCTTTCTCATGATAAACTCATCTACAAGCACTTTTAACGGCTACTTTGCATCAAAATATGGATTAAGAGGAGACTATAAAAGGAGGGTTCCGACCGTTTGAATAGAAGAGGGAAAATCAAGGATAGAAAAGAGAAATATCAAGAGAGAAAGCTTAGATTTAAAATCTCAAGTGTTCGTAAAAGAGAGTAGAGAAATCCAAAAGCATTCAAGAGCCAAATCCGAAGGATTTCCATCATATAGAAGAAGAAAGCAAGAGCCCTAGTTCTTCACCCTTCTCTGCATCAACGTTTCTTCCAAAGCTTCAATCCTATCTTAAGGAAGATTATCCAAGAAGAGAAGAGAAGAGAAGAAAGAGAAAAAGAGAAAAGAAGAAAAGCTCAACCTCAAATAACTTTTAATCATGCTTTTCTATCTCCATTTTTGCTTCTATTATCTATTTACTCATTTAAGGAGCTTTCATTTTATTGTAATCATTTTTGTGATACATTTGTTTTCTGATTCAATCAAGTGATTGAATCAGGTGAGACAGTTGGCCTTGGACAAGCTAGAGTTAGCTTGTGTTAGGTTGTGTGCTGGTGAGCTGGCTGGATTCATTGTGATCCCATTGTAAAACAACAAGTTTGGATTGTGAGCTTATAAAACAACTCGGCTGTAATCAGGGTGATTATAGTGTGTGTCCAAGAGTTGCTTGGGAGTGGATGTAGGTGTAGCTAACACTGAACCACTATAAACTTTTGTGTTTGTTATGCTTATTTCTTCTTCTCACTCTATCTTTATATTCTGTTTTGCATTCTTAGCATCACACTCACTACACTCTTTTGTGCACCTTTACTTTGGGAAATTATTTTTAAACGTCAAATTTTTTAAGAATCCAATTCACCTTCCCCTCTTGGGTTGCCATCTGGGCCAACAGTGTAGCTTATCATGGCAATGAAAATCAAAATTGATAGATATGATTTTTTATTAGATCGAATTCATGCCCTCCAAAATATTCATGGCTAGATACTTTGGTCAATCATCAAATACAGTAAAATGAATTACTTTAAGGTTATGATTTCTTTACCATTTGCATGCTTTAATTGTGAACAGAATTATGAGTTAGTCTTCTAAGTCGGTAAGTGAATTATTTCTAAATTTTAGTATTATGTATAAATTTTATCTTAATGTCGTGTCGACCATTGCAATAAAGCTTCTATCATAAAACCACGTGGCACTCAACATGGAATGAAAAAATGAAAACCGACAAATACACTTTGCTTTTCTGAAAAGGTTTCCAGCTTGAACCGCTTTCTTGTGTTAAATATATAAAATTAATTTTTTTTAATTAAAAAGTGAATTGTTTATAGTCACGCTATTATGTATAACAACAAATCTATGTAAATTTACACCGACTATCGTAACCAAGCCTTCAATTGTGAAGAAATGCGTTGTCTAACGTGGCAAACATAAATAGAAATAAAAATGCTTCGCTTTTTAAATAGGATCATGCTTGTGGCCATTATACTTTCATACTATTTATAGGTAAACTAAAACGAATTACCTTAATTTCTATATTATATAGAATGATATTATCTTGTGAAATCATGCCATCTATCATGATAGATTCGTATATTATAAATTGTGTGTAGCTTAATGTGAAAGAAGTTATTGTGCATGACCATAATTTTTTACAAAGGCACACTTGTCATCATGATGTTGAGTTATTTACCAGAAAAATAATATATAAATTAACAGATACCTATAATTATAAATACATTGATAAATTTTTCATGTTCAATCAAATTAATTTTTAAGTTTATGTGACTTAAAAGGAAGAAAAAATTGATGTGTCCTAAAAAGAAGAAAACCAAAAGCACTCTTTTTTGTAATATCTAACTCCTATATTTCATATAATATCTGAAAGGATAAACAATAGATATCATATGTGAAAGAACATAGTGTTTATTAACTTCAAAAAAATATCAATACAATGAAAAAGAAACAAATTGGTTCCAAAAAAAAAAAATGTTAAGTCAAATGAACTTGATTTCAGTGTATATAATTTTTTTTATTTTTAATTTACAATTTCTCTATTTAACTTTTCTAATCCAAAAATTACATGGTATTACTTCCGTCAATAGCATGATATTACCTTGGTTAATATTTAAAATGCATAAAATCCTTACAATAAATATTTACCATGGGATCTTATTTCTTCATTTATTTTGGAGAAAAAAAAATCAATTGTTCCTTGTCTATCCATTATTTTGAGGAGCTTATTTGCCATTTGATGACTTGATAGTCATACATTACCAATGGAACAACAATAATGATTGTAACAAGAAGATTGTTTAGACAATATTAGTGAAAAGGGCTTAAAAGGAATGGTCATACTTTACATGGGCCCAAAGAAATTGACAGTGATGATGTATTTTAAAAGGGTAATAACATTTTGCAAGCATGGGACCCAAAGGATTAGTTTAAGCTTAATGATGGATGTATGTTTTTGAAATAGGTTTGATGGAAGAAGAAACAATCCTCATTGTTAATACTAAATAACTATGCTTCAAGGGAAGAGCAATGGTAATAAACAGATGTTTGCTTTAATTATAACAATATGGTTATTTTTAAAATAAATAAAAAAATAAGATTAATTTTTGAGAAATATTATAAATAGGATAGACACTATAAGAGAGATTATTATTAGATATAACATTTATGTTAATTTAAATTAAATTAAACATTATTTTAAAATATATTATTTGAAATTCTTTTTTAAATGAATAAAAATATTTATTTTGATTTTTCCTATGCTAAATATATATTATTGAAAAAAATATTTTTTTAAAATAAATAAAAAACTATTTACTCGTAAAAATGCTAAATTTTGCCTTCAGCCCTGCCCCCTCTCTCTGTTTTTATTTTTTATTTTTATTTTTACAAACGCAGGGCAGTGAATACTTTGCCTTCCACTCTTCCCCCCATCTGTCCTCTCTCCTCTATAAATACATAATACTTCCTCCGCCTCCTCCCCCTGCCCCTTTCACCAGCCCCTTTGCCCGTTCTCCCAGCCACCGCAGGGAGCTCGTGGGTCGCCGAGATCTCGCCGGAATTCTCCCGGTGATCGGCGCAATCTGCCGGCATCCGGCGTCGATCTCGCGGGAACCATGGCTTCCGGCAGATACATGGCCTGCTCCCCCTCCCCTTCTACGGCCACCCACTCCCCTTACATCACCAGCATGCGTTCCACCACCAGTGCGCTCGTTGAGCAGCAGAAGTAGGGCTCCTTCTTCCTCCTAAAACCCACGTTTGGTTTGGAACCAAAAGGCTATAATCTTTTGTTCTCCCCCACTGATCTTTTTGTCTTTTCCTTTATTTTGAGAATAGATCTATAGAATTAGCGATCTTTTTTTGTTCCTCGATTAGCAGTTGCTTGCTATGAGTTTTGTGATAAAAAATTCGATCTTTTTGTGATCTACGCAAGTCAATCGTGTTTTGAAAATTGAGTTGTTCGGTTTCATTCAAAAAAAGAAAACCGAGTTGTCGGTGTTCTAGTTCTATTGCATTTGCTGAAGCAAAGTGATCACAGATTGCAGGTGATGCTTTTGCTGTTCTTTTGTGCTTATTAGTCTTTATTAGTCTTGCAGCACTGCAGTTTTTGGTTGCTTTTAATGGTGTTTCTCCATATGAATGTATTATTTAGTTATCTAATGAAAAGATAGATGGTTCTGGTGAGCTTTGTGCTCTGTAAATTGAAGATCCTGGGTCTGGGAGATGAATTCATTGTATTTTAAGGCTCTGGAGCATTAGCAAGATTTGATTTTATGGTTTTTTATTGAAGATTCACTGGTTAAATGCTTCTATTTTACCATATTTAATACTTCCGATTGAAATAAATTTTGGCCTGGATGGCTTCTTTGGTATGGTAGATTTTTTTTTTTTTTTTTCCTTTTCTTTTCTAATGAGCGTGTGATTTTCAAGGACCTTGCTCTTGGGGATCTGGTGATCATGTTTTAATTTTATTGTGAATATTTGTTAAATAGTTTTATATTTATTAACTCCTCTTCTTATAGTATTATGGCTAGGCCCATGAGTTCATTTTGAAGCAACAGTAAAGTAAAATTCTTTTAAGATCTATTGTTGCTTATAATAATGACAATCTTCTATGAAGTCGTGTCGGCATCACAAAGAAGCCTTTCATTGTGAAGCCACGAATCACTTTACATGGCAGAAAAAAAATAGAAACTGATAAAACGCACCGCCTTTTGTGCATGCTCTTTCATTATTTTGTAAGTCTTGTTTCAGTGATTTTACTTGTATGTATCATACATGTACATATTTTGATTATCTAATGGATTGATAGATGGTGCTGATGAGTTGTGTGCTCTATCAATCGGGATACATGGTTTGAGAACTGAATTTCTTGTCTTTCAGAGCTTTAGAACAGTTTATAAGCAGTATTTGATTTTTATTCTTGTGTGACATTCACTAGTTTTATGCTTTTCTTCTACTAGATTTAACAACTTCTGATTGAAATGAACTTTGGTTTAGATGACTTCTTTGGGATTGATAAATTATTTTTTCTTAAAGATATATCTGTGCAAATAAGTGATTTGATATATATAGAAGGAAAAAAGGGTAAAGGTAGACCAAAAATTATATAAGAGGAAATGATAAAGAATGATTTAAAATTTTTGTATCTTACAAAAAATTGACTCAAAACCGAGTAGAATGAAGAAAAATGATTCATGTAGCTGACCGTAACTAGTTTGGAATTAAAGCTTTCTTCTTGTTGTTGTTTTTTTTCCTATTGTTCTTGTGATATTCAAGGGTATAAGTTTTGGGGATTTTAGAGCATTTTGAGTTTTTAAATCCTCCTCATACATTTGTTAAATAAATTTATATTTGTGACCCCCCTCCTTGTATTAATTATGGCAAGACCCATGAATTAGTCTTCAAAGCTAGTAAAGTGAAATACTTTTAAGATCTACTTTTATACGTAACGACAACTTCTTGTGGAGTCATGTCAAGTATCATGAAAAAGACTCTCCTTGTGATGCCACGAGCCATGTTATGCGGCAAAAGCAGAATAGAAACCGACACACCCCCCTTCTGTTTATGCACATTATTATTTTATATAATATCTAAATATAGATAGATCCAAAGATTTATATATCGTTGCATATTGGTATATGCTAGCCATACTTGTATGTGCTGGGCCATACCAACCACATTGGATCATACCGACAATGTACTAGTATCTATAGAAGGGGCATATCAGTGCCATACCAACACATGATGTCTCACACTTGATTTCGTGTTCTAACACAAAGAGGCTTAGTGTGTATTAGTGTGACATTGTATTGTATTGGTTAGTACTATGCTAGTAAGGTACCAATATGTGCACCAATACCGGTTCTTTAATCCTTGGATATATCTAATGCAAAGCATCTATCAAAGAGAGGGGTTGAATTTGGTTTTTTTTTTTTTCCCATGCTCATTAGTCTTGCATTAGTGCTTTTCTTCCTTTAACTTTAATTGTGTATCTCATATATGTATCTATTTTAGTTATCTTATAGAATGATAAATGATTCCGGTGAGTTGTAGATTGGAACACTTGGTTTAGGAGCTAAATTTCTTATTTTTCAGGGCTTTGAAATAGTTTATTAGCAATACTTGATTGCTTTCTTGTGTGAAATTCAATAGTTTTATTCCTTTTCTTTACAAGATATAGTACTTATGAATTAAATGAATTTTTGGCTCGGATGGCTTATTATTTGGTGTTGATAAATTTTCTTTTCTTTTATGGTATGCATGATTTTCAACAATACCAGTATGGATATTCTATGCATGTTTGAGTTTTTTGAGTCTTTTGCATAAATTTGCTAAATATGGATATATTTTTGATCGAATTTAGGTGTGGTTCCATAGATGGGAGCTATATGGTTCTCTCTCTATCTCTTTCCCACTCGCCAAGACATGGGGCTTAGGTAGCCGGAAAAAAAGTGGGAGAGAGACAAAGAGAATCGGATGGAACCGTACCTAAGTTTTATCCATATATTATTGATTATGGCTAGATCCTTGAGTTAAACTTCCAAGCCAGTGAAGCGAAATACTTTTAACTAAGGTTTGCAATTTTGGTAATAGGTACCGTACCGGTGCGATATTGATTGGGTATGGCACGATAGGCATGTTATACATTAATTGCTCATAAGCCCTTTTATTCTCATTTCTTATTATGATACAACTTAAAATTGGACAGTATTAGGCTGGTACCAATGTTGAACTGGTCAATTTCACTCGTTTCGAACTAGTAGGACCAGTTCTTATATCTAAACTTTAGACCAACCTGGTCCTACACCGATTCAATATGATATGCACTGAATTGGGCAGTTTGGACCAGTTTTGCAATCCTTGCTTTTAATATATACTTTATATATAAGACAGATCTTTATAAAGCTATTTTGGATCATGAAGAAGCTTTTCATTGTGAAGTCACTAGTCACTTTATGTGGCACAATAAAATAGTGATGGATGAATGCATAACAAATTTTTTTTAAATGCTCTCTTACCATTTCATTTGATTAGTGTTTCAAAATGTGGTGCATGAGGCTACATATGCGGATATGATCCCTTGACTGCACCACAATGTCTATGTGCATTTACATATGTAGTTAAACCGCATATAGACCGAAAAGATAATCCATGCAGTATCATGTTTCCCAACTACTTTGTGCTAAATGCTAATTTTTAGTATCTATTGTTAATAATATTGATTTTATTTATCAAAAAATATTATTATATTTATTATTGTTTTTATTATAATTAATATATATTGTCCAGTTAAAAAAATACTAACCACATATACATTTTGTATATGCAGCCCACATACTGCATATGTGCTTTGCAGTCCCTTGACTGCCCACACCCTACAGCTGCCTGTTAAAACACTTCATGTAATATCTAGAAAGATATATAGGTACAGTGCATCTACAAAAGAGGGTTTTTTATTAGTTTCAAAAAGAAAAATCTCCAAGAAATAACTAATTTTTTTTAAAAAAAGTTAATTTTGTTCAGAGTGTTTAACATATAGATTCCTTGCTTACTTTAAAGTTATGACTATTCTCTTTAGTTACTGTTTGTTGAGACAAGGACAGATTGACATTACTTAGAAGTTAAAGTCTAAAATATGGAAAAACTTTGAAGTACAATATTTTTGTGAGACACTATTTATTCAATGACAACTTTTGCTCTAGGACTGAACAACTCTTCTTTGATCATTAAACAACAATCAATGATCATAGGGAGCCTTTCAATTATTCAATCACTTGTATGAACAAATGATTTGTGGTGGAACCATCAATCCATCCATATATTTGTCATAAGATGTTGTAGAAGGATTGTCAATGATATTCCTAGGTTATGAAAGGTGTGACAATGATGGTTGAAATCAAATAGTTATGGGGCAATGTTGGTGGATGGCTCTAAAGAAGTAGGGTTATTCTTAGTTTGAGTCCAGAAGAGTTGATAGCAAGATGAAATTTAAAGGAATGATGACTCTTTATATAGGTGTCAAATGGTAGCATGTAGGGTTTAATTAAGGGGTCGAGTTCTGTATTTGTTAGGATTTCAGCTGGTGGCATGTAAAAGGGAAGGACTAATGTTGATCATGGGCTTCTAAAATGGGAGAGAACAGTAATAGGTAGATGTTGGGTGTAGGAATCCTATAATACTAAAAAACAAGAAAAAAAATGGATTTTGGATAGAATGGGGAGTACAAGATGTTGTTGCTAATTACAACAAGGACTATGGGAGATATAAGTGGGTTCAATGCCGAATCAACCGTGACAACAGAAAACTAACACAATGGAGAATGGTTAAGATGAATGCATAGATAAGAATGATAACATCCACAATTCATCTGCATCTATCAGACCAACCTGTTCTTCTCATCCTGAACAGTTTTGGTGAAGTTCAGATCTTCTGTAAACAAATATGTTCCTCTGAATATGAGGTTTTTGTCCTTACATAATCGAAGTTCAGTTTTTCTTCCTTTTCCTAATGCGACAAATATAATTTCATGATAGTTTGCATAAAAATATGGAGTCTACTGTTACCCCGTTCTTTTACAGCATAGAAAAGTTAATGGTCTTTCGCTGTTTGCATCCTTCTTGCCTACCTATGTAACTACCTCAATCTCCCTTTTTCTTACCTTTCTTGCCCCATTTTCAACAACCTCTCAACCCAAGGAGCTCTTAGGGCACCAGGATCTTGCTGGAATTCTCCCCGTAATCACCACAATCTGCCAGAATCCAGAATTAATATTGCAGGCATCATGTCTTCCAGAAGGTACAAGGCCACTTTCTGTCCCCCGTACAGCCACTTTCTGTCCCCCAGCACCCCACTGCATTCCCCCCATACCTCTGGCATGATCAACAGTGTGTTTGTCAGGCAGAAGATGGCCTATTCCATTCTGCTAAATCCCAACCTTTCACTTCATACAAAAAGCTTTAATTTTGTGCCTTTCTCCTGTAATCGTTCTTATACTTTGTTCCTTTTGGAAATTTATCTACAGAAGTAGTGATCTTTGTTGTATCTTAATTAGCAGTTGTCTTCTGCAAGGTTTTTGTATTAAAGTTTGAACCATGTTGCAGTCTACATATGTTAGTCCACTTCAGAAAATTTGGCTGCCAGGGATCAGGGTTATATTTTTATTCCATGCATTGATGCAAAGACATTGCAGATTATGGGCAACATTTGATATTTCTGTCATGCGCAACAGGCTTGCATCACATTTTCCTTCGAATGCCTTTAATTGGTTATCTCATATGTGTATATATTTTTAGTTATCCAATTGATGGTTCTGAGTTACTTTTTTTCTGTAATCATAATACTTGGTTTGGGAGTTGAATTTCTTGTGCTTCAGGGCTTGAGAGTAGTTCATTAGCAACATTTGATATGTGCACTTTCTTGTGTGAGGTTCTCTAATTTGATGCTTTTCCTTTATAATACATAAACCTTTTGATTGGAAATAATTTTGGCTGAGACAGCTTCTTTGGTGAATATATTATTATTATTACTTTTCTTGTGCATATCAATTTTTAGGGTTCCAAATCTTATGATACTGTGAGCTTGTTTGAATAATTTAACTATATTTTTTTTGTTAAAGTGTACTTAAATGGGGTGGATAAATTGCTTGGCAGCTATCTAACTGAGTTGCTGGCAGAGCGTCAGAAGCTCAGCCCTTTTTTGCCTGTGCTGCCACACTGCTATGGGTTGCTGAACCAGGGTGAGTTTTTTAGCAATATATTTTTTCGCCATTTATGGTTTTTAATCATGATATATTGAAGTGGTTGATTTTTTTTTATTTGCAAATCATGACCCTTGCTTTTTTTTCCTAGTGCCATGTATTAAGCCAATCATAAGTCTCTTGTTAGATGTCTTCCACATGCTTCTTGCAGCATCTCAAATCTGACTTAGGACCTGTTTAATGGTCCAAAGTACTTTTGAAGGGATAAAAGTGTTTTTAATTTTTTTAAGATGTTGGGTAAAAATCTTAAAAAGCACTTTTAAGGTAACATAAAAGATGTTAAACATTCTACTTGGGAAAGCTCAAATTCAGAGCTTTTTTTCAAAAGTTTTACTTGAGAAAGTTATTTTCATTGGACAGAAGTTTATAGATTCGAATCACAAGGCAATCATGTTTAATATTATAGTATAATAACAATATGGTATGACTCTAGTAATATGATATAATATTATATAATATATTATCAAATAATATAATTATATATTATAACATAATATAATAAATGTTATATGAAAATATTATTAAAATATTACAAAATATCATACTATACTATAATGTAATATTATTATATTATATTATCTTATAATTTTGTAATAGTACTATAATAATATATTATAATATTGTGACATTATATTATTAGATAATAATTATTATAATTTTAATAATATATTATAATATAATTATCAAATAATTATTGTGTTAGAATATTATTATACTTTATTATAGTATATAATAATACTATGATATGATATATTTTAATATTATTATATATGATAGTGTTATATTATAACATTGTTATAATAATTTATAAATTAAGAAAGTGGTTAGACGGTTGAAAAGTATGATACAGTTTCTTTTATTATTTTTTATTGTAAAAATATTTTCTTAGTTTGGTTACCAAATAGATATTAAAGTTTTACAATACTTTAATAATTATACAGTATACAACTTCTTATAAAAGCTCCACTACTAAAAGTTCTACCATTAAAAGCTCTACCACCAATAGCTTTATCAAAGGAGACCTTAGTAAACTGATATTTTTCTCATTATTGTTCTTGTTGTGTGGAAATATGGACATGTTTTGATCATTAGTACATTGTGTGATATAGATCTGAAGATCTTGAAGCTTTAATTGCAGTTCAAAGATTGATAGCATATCTGTTCTTTCTTGCATCTAGTCATATTGGTGGTCTTTTCTCTAGAATGTGAAAGAGATATCACATATTCAACTAATATATATGAATGGAAAATGTCAAGTAATTGAAATATCTGTAAGTGCACCTAGAGCTTATGTTACATAAATTAGATTCATAAATCTTAGTTGAATGGAAAATGTAAGGACTTGATCAGAGGCTTGTGTACTTTGAGGAAATCAGATATGGATGTGTTATTTGAATAAAAGATAATAGATTGTTTCGGGCAGATATCATCCTTCAAAGGGTACCGTATGAACATATTTTGCGTGATGGATGGGTGAGAAATTAGTGATTATCATGTAGTGGAATTTCTTCTTTATTGGTGCATCCTGATACTTTGGCATGTTATCTTGCTGATGATACTCAACTCAACTCATTTAAGCCTTTTTCCTACTACATGGGGTCGGCTACATGAATATGCTTCCTCCATTTTGCTCTATTTAGGACTAAGTCGACACTCAAATTACAAAATATCTTGCTGATGATGAAGAGTAACATATTGTTGGCTTCATGCTTGTAGCTGAACTGTCGCATTGGGCACTTGATATTTGGCACTTTGAGCTTATCAGTCATACCGATCATACACTTAAACAGAAAGGTGTTAAGTTGTTTGTACCATCATTTTGCAACATTAACCGTTTGTGAAGAATTGCTTGTGTCAAAAAACTGTGGTATATGATATATGATCCTTCGGATTTCCTGTTCATGCGATGATTATGAGGATTTCCAAGGCAAATGAAGATGTGAGGAATGATGCTATGACGTTTAGGTCCCCTGCCTATAGTTTTATGATTTGTGAGCACTTCTCTTAGTCTCTTGAAATGGTAGATGCTATCAAAACTAATATACTGCCACAACTTGTTGCACAATATTGACAGTTTGGCTCCTTACTATAGATAGTCCTAGCAGGTGATGCAGATTAGTAATTGTATGGTTCTATGGGTTTTGAACATGAATTTGTGTCTCTAGAAATCTGAAGGTTGGACATTGGATGGGAAAAGGAAAGCAAGCCATTGATAAAGAGGTGAGTCTAAAGTGGAAGGTCCTAAGCGATTCCATAATTTGGTGAAGTCGTAGGTAGAAGGAAGACCAAATGATGAAGAAAAGATGGAAAATACATAACCCAGCTATCAAGCACTCAAATGAAGGGAAAGGTGATCAAGAACACCACAAAAGGGTGGACCAAAGAATCATGATGGTCAAAATTCAGATGGACTAATCAAACATTCATTTGATAATCTCCAAAATTTTATAATTCAAAAACCATTAGGAGGTTGGGTGAAGAAGGGAAGAGAGATGGAGGGTACTTGGATGCTAGATTGAGAATGTAACTAGAAGGAGGCAAGATTATTGTTCTGCAGAGAACTAGGATGCACCCTTCGCACAGGATTTAAAACCTTGAATGCCACCACCTAGCAATATAGCTCTCGATCTATAGCAAAAGTTGCAAATTAACTAAAACATGAAATATTTAGAAATATTGGCTTGGCTAGATATTCAACGGGGTTAAAACAATTACCCTTATATAATCTGGAGTTGAATCTCTGCTAGGGCATTGCTTGCGTTTAGTCATATAAGCAAGGAACTTATGTGGAAATGGTGGTAAGATCTCATAAGAAGATATTTTGGCTATAAAAATAGCTAGAGTGGTCCTATAATGGAATGGTTGAATTTTGAGATGCCAACACATAACCCTAAAAATTAACCTATAGGAGATGATTTCTGATTCACAATAAAAAAATCTTATATTAGATATTATGCCTTCAAGAGATGTGACTTGAAGCTCCAAGTTGTGGTTGTAATCCAACAAGGTTTCTGACTTATTTTGGGATTAAACAATCATTATCTAATGATAGCCAGAAGAAGCTGGTTGGTGAGGGTATGTCAATGAATGAGTCGTTTTGACATTTCAGTCGTCTTGGAGGCCTCCCACAGATGGCCATATTGAAGATCACACTTCTCTGAAGGTTCTCACTAAAGATTTGATACCATCTAAATTGAAGATTAAGTCCTGAAGTTTGCCATTATTTTGTTGGGCATTATGCCAATTAATGCATATATAGAGGAGTCGCATTGAAAGAATGTGACTGGCTGAAATAGATGCATACATCCAGTAGGGTAGGGACAGGGTGAATATGGAGTTATGGAAGATTATAGAAGGGGTTGTGAGGAGGCATATGGAGAGGGAGAACAAAGGAATGTTGAAGAGGTTCGTAGAGAAGAAGAGAAACAGGAGGATGGATGTAATGTCCACAGAGTAAACAGTAAAGGCTGGTTGGGCTAGTTGAAGAGCGAGAATGGGTTTACTACCTGCATTGATTAGCTTGATTATCTCCCCAAACATGCATGTGAGCAAGGAAGGTGAAGGGTGAGGAGATGCGAAGAGGTGGAATGAGGTAGGGAATTTCTTTTCCCTCCACAGCATAGACTTTAATAGATTGTGTATGTTTCCTTGTTAGTTGTATATATCTTCAAATAAGTTGCAATGGTCTGACTACATGGAAGCTATGAATCACTATCATAGCTGAGAACCATTTTCCTTCATGTATATGAAAAATTTGGACCATACTGTTATAACAACAAAATATCATTATAAGATGTAAATAGTTGGCCCAAACCAAAATTCCAATAATTTGGGCCATTTATTAGTGGATGCATCTATATGGGTTGACAATCAAGGATAAAGAATTTATTCCCCAAGGACTACTTCCCTTGAAACAGAATAAGAGAGCTTCAGAACCAAAGGAGCTGGGTGCTGTTTTGATGCCCAGACAAAGCAGCAACCCTAGTTACATCCTTTAGAGAATTAAAGAAACAGAAGTTTAGAGCTTCTTCAAACAATGGCCTGCACTCAGATTCTGCTAGTGAAGGTACCATTTCGTAGACATTAGACATTGATGAGATTGTCACATCCAACAACAGATATATTGGCAGGATGTATGCATCTCATGATTTACTTTAAGGATTCTAATATCAAGAGCAAGGTTTCAAGTCTGCCCATACCAACTGGTATGAGGTTTGCTGGCATTGATACAATGCAGAACTCCGTATGCCCCCTTACTAACACATGTATGGGTGCTGTGCTGACTTCAGTAGTGTACCATGCATTGGTACACGGATGTGTGGTGCCAGTATGGTTTTGGTATGGGGCCTGATACTAAAAACATTGATCGAGAGCAAGTGTTGGAGAGGTTGCAAATGTGCAACATAATATTTTTGTAGGCAATAACCTGATATGCCCCATTTTAATAAAAACATCATCCTATCTTATATAATATGTGAATGTGAATGGCATCATAGGATTACTATGTGTAAGAAATTAATACAAATATGTACATCAGTATCACCGATAACACATTATTCTTCAATAGTAATATGCTACTTTTGTGGACGATAGCCTGATAAAAAAATTGCCATCGTAATATTATCCTCTCTCATACAATGTGTGAATGTTAGCATCATAAAATTATTACATGTCTGAAAACAATGCAAAAAGAATATGTCAGTCTTTCTAACAATGCATGATTTCTTCTATACTGATATTCTGTAATTATCAAGGTCTTCAAGTTAATTTAATAAAGATGTTACCTCCAGCAACGCATTATTTTGCTATCCCGATATTCTCTGCCTACCTAGATCTCAAACTTAATTTAATGTTTTCCTGCAAAAGATTATAAACTAAAGGCTATTTAACCTGGTTTTTTTCATAAGATTTCCCTGGTTTCCATTTATGGTTTTAGAGAAAAATATGATGGCACTGCAATTATCCATCCAGTAGAAATAAGGATTAACATTGCTAACATGCAATGCATCCTTGCTCCTGTATGAATGCACCACATTCAACTGCAACTTTTGAGATGCAGATTGCAAAGCATTGTTGCACTAATGAGATTCATGTGTGACCATGTGGTGGTAAGGTTATTTATCAAATGGTGAGAAGGAACCTGGAAGTTTTGTTTTGTTGGATATTACATGACTTGTTAAATTTTTTTAATCTAAGAATAGCAAAAAACTGATTATTACACTTTTATTGCAACCCCAGGTTTTTTTTAAAAAAATAAGTTGGCTTAAAGAGCTCACCTCAGAAGGATTTCATAATGTTACTTATTTTATTATTATTGTCACAGTTGCTATATCTAGATTTTTGTCATCAAAATGTTATTTAATGTTACAATACAATTGACCCGAAGCGTAAACCATAAAAATAGGTTGTCTGATTTTTTTATAAAAAAATCATGATGAAATGAATAACTTTTCCTGATTCATTTGCTTGGAGAAGTGAATGATTGTGATATCTGGACAATTAGAATGTTTTCTATGTTTTAGCATAAGTTTGGCATGCATTGTCAATTATCTACTTCATTTAAATGTCGCTTTTTTTTTTTTTTTTTTGCAATGTGACAGAAGATTCTTGGTTGTGCTACACTTTTTTGTAATTTAAGGTGGTGATGGTATTAATTAATATATGTATTTTTTCCCATGCAGGAATTAAAGCTTTTCCGTTTTATAATAGTAGTATTACATATTTCTATACTCATAATATCTCCTTAAGCTATTGGGTTTCTAATAAGCAAACTATGAGCTTTTGTCATACTAGATTTTTTCCCTTTTTTTCAAAATTAGAGTTACCATACATTTAAATTAGAGTTACCATACATTTAGACTTATATAGCACTGATTTTTGGACTCCCATTTAATTGACCCATGCCTGTCCATTTACTGCTAACTAGTTTCTTAACAAAAGCTAACTGGTGCATCTTATGCTTGGAATTGAAATTGTGGAGCAGAAATTTTGCGTGTAACCACACTGTTGGGGAATGCATCTCTTTTAGATCAAACTGGGCTTGAACATGGTAGCCCGCTGACCACTGGAGGACTATTTTCAAATGGAGGAGCAGCTGATATGAATGGGTGTGCATCACCATTTCATCCAGAAGTACGGATACTGACTATTAACATAACTCTCTTTTGCATCTAATTTACTGCTCACCAAAGCGTTTCTGACGTAATTTCTTGCAATTCATGCTAACCTGAATCAACTTTCCTGATTGAGTGCCTGCATTCTTGACTTAGCATATTCAGTTTGCTAACTTCTATTAACTGTCTTGTTTCAAGTATCTATTCCTTGATACAGTTTCTTATGTTTATTTGTTTGAAAGTAATTGGACTAAGCATGATCCTATGGAAAAGGCTATCATTCCTTTGACTGGCTTTGTGATAAACAATTAGAATCAGTGGGTCTGTGTGACCTGGTGTTTAGCATATCTGCCCTTCGCCCCTTTTGCTTGTCATATTCTCAAACTTATCATCATTTATAATGGCTTAGTGCGTCTTAGTGCTGCCTGTCAGATTATCCCTAAATTTTTAGGTTTGGTAAGCCATGAATTTCAGCAACAGATGTTGTGCTTTTCTGCATTTCTTAAACCATCAAGGTTTTTGTCTTCTTCCTATTGATTCTTTATTTTTAGCCTTCATTATGATAACTAAGTAGTGGCTACTTTTGGTCTTTATTCTTAGTCCTTTTACAAGGTGACCCTGGGGCTCTACCATATGTTCTTCAGAAGCAGAATGCTTCTGAAACATCTGACTGCAACCATGACTCTTCCGTTCCTATGCACCTTTATTAATGTGCTTGTGAATGCGAACTTTTTCTTCCATCTTCTCATGTGATTTTAAATTGTCTTTTCAACCTGAGTAATAATGTTAGTTATATGTTTTTTTTATGCATATCCAAAACCTGTATTTAATCTTGTAGAAGCCAAACCATATACAAAAGATGCATCCTGATATCAGCATGCACTTCTTTCAAATCTATTTGTTGTTCTTTGTAGCTTTTTCATTTAACAACATCTTTATTAAATTTCAGAGGTTAGGATTGCTACAGCCTTCATCAGCACATGGCTGGCTTGGACTGCAAGGCAGCTCCTCAGGTCTTATTGTCAAAAAAACTATCAGGATTGATATTCCTGTAGACAAGTACCCAACCGTATGCAGCAATCTTTTCCTTTCCTCTTAACTTTATTGTTGATCATGTTTGACATCATTCATGAGATTCCTTTAAATTGTTCTACAGTACAACTTTGTTGGGCGGCTCCTTGGCCCTAGAGGAAACTCTCTCAAGCGAGTGGAAGCAAGGACTGAATGTCGTGTCCTAATTAGAGGACAGGGCAGCATCAAAGATCCTGTTCGAGTAAGAATTATGCTTTGATCATTACTGCTTTTTGCATACATGCTTCCCTCTTAATTTCTGCATGCTTCTACCTATGTAAAACAACCATAACTAGAATACCAGAGAAGTTGATACAAGCAAACAAGTTTAAATAATATTGGCCATTTATGAATGGAAGGTTTGGGCATATCAGATATATTCAGTTAGAATTTATAGTGCAGTCCTGCAAAGTTAATGTGAATGCCAAATAACAAATCTATTAATCAGACTTGGAAAATAACATGCCCCTGTCTGGCAATTTGATTATTTCCTAAATTAGTGTGTTTATGATTAGGGAAGTTTTTGTTTGAGTTCTAAGATGCTTCTGAAGTGAAATTTTTAAATGGCACACTTAATAGAGTAACAGGTAATTAGTGCATTTACAGCAATCTATTTGTTCATACAACATTGAGTCGCATTTAAAATAGGGGGCATCTGAATGAGTATTGTTGGATTTCTTCTTGCTATATGTTTTTTTTTCTATTTTCTTGCGCTCTCCATGACCATGTTGCTTGTGGGTATATGGTAGTTAACAAAAGGATGCTAAAAAATTGGAGTTTGATTATCTACATGTGATATTAGGATAGCAATGCTGTTCACAACACCTACATCTTCATGCTATATTATAAAAGGGAAACTTTGGGTCTTAGGTTTGTACATCTATCTGTCCAAACTTACACACTGTTAGATGGCCAGAGTCTGGTTGGTTATCCTGCCAGTGAAGCTATAAAAGCTTAGCATTTTGATGATGGTTTATTATGAAAAACAGGTCCATTTGTTTGAAATTTTGTGAGACGTGGACTTCAGGGAATCCTAATTTAATGCGTCGCTAAAGTACAAAAATTCGTCCAATATGTTTTATTAATCTGCTTGTGTTGTTGGGCTTTATGCCCAGCTTTTTATATGTGACTGGTACAATGAAGAGTTCTGTCTTTACTGGTGATAATGATGGTGTTTCTATGAAGGGACAATGGCTTGGATAATTGTCGTTCTGCCCTTTGAAATGACTTTGGTTTATTCACCCTCAAAACACTCTTTGCTCGACAAATTTTTCATTCCTTATCCTCAATACAAGAGGTTTTACTCTTCACACTTTTATTTGCATAACCAGTTCATGCTTTGTTAAATTGCAGGAGGAAATGATGAGAGGAAAGCCAGGGTATGAACATCTGAATGAGCCCCTTCACATACTCATAGAAGCAGAGTTGCCAGCTGAAATCATTGATGCTCGCTTGATGCAAGCTCATGACATTCTTGAAGACCTGCTGAAGCCTGTGGTATTGCTTCGTTTCCCTGCATCCAAATATTAATTCCTGTTCTCCTTTCCCAACAAGTTTGTAGCACAAGAAATTCATTAATTATCATGTCTGTCCCACTATCCTCCTTTTTTCCCCCTTCTCTAAATACAGGATGAATCACTAGATGTCTTCAAGAAGCAGCAGCTTAGAGAGCTTGCTATGCTCAATGGAACATTCCGTGAAGTTCCACACATGTCACCTTCTGTGCGTCCCTTCTACAACAGTCTCAGCATAAAGAGAGCCAAGGGGGTAGATTAAGATTGTCATCTTGCTGGCCCTCTTTTTCGGTGCCTTCTTTGTCTGCACTGTCACAACCAAGTCTCCATTAAGGGTTGCCATTGTCAAATCCATGCTCTGATCATGAATCTGTGCAACAAGACGGCAGCACGCTGCAACTCTGGGCTCTGTCTGAAGTGCTTGTTCCTGCTACTCGGTGGGGGGGGGGTTTTGTTGGATATTATGGGATATAAAATAACCAACCATTTTGGGTTGTGGACTCTACCTTTGTATGTGCCTTATAAGTGAAGAACAGAAATTTGTCCTGTGATCTTAATAGAGTTATATGCTTGTATTTTTACAATTTTGATAGCATCGTGGGGGTTGTATTAAAAAAACATGTTGGGTTTCTGTATAAAACTGTGAGACAGTAGTCCATAGTCCCCCAAATCAGGGCTGGGTGGTGGAGCTTCCTCAATGGAGATCTAAATGTTATTTATCATCTTAGTATTAAATTCTTTGTTTATGTAGATGCTGATTGCTACTGTGATCACCTGGTGCTTGTCTCCGAATGCAGCTTATTCAGGCCGCAAAGTTGGCTGGTGAAGGAGGACAGTCTGTCAGGATGGATATTGCTTTTTCTGTTGATGCCTGGTAGAAACATGGATGAAATATTCTTAAAGTCACATAATAGGGTGAGTTTTGTTTGATGTGTATTTCTTTACAAAAAAAAAAAATTTCCACAAAGCCATTCCATGTGTTTGGGAGGAGTGTACCTCATTCTGTGGTGGATTATTTCATTCATCTGTGAGTCTTGTTCTGCTTGTTCTTTCTCAGGTTGTGCAAGCGCATGCATGCATGTGCTTGTTGGACATTTGAGTAATATATGGTTACATATTGTGGAATTACTTGTTGGGTATCTTTGTAAATGTTCACGGTGATTACTCGAAGAAGCATTGTGTTTCTTTTTTATGTTATTTATAATATAAGCTAAAGCTTTGTGAAAAGGCAGTTGCTTTTTCTTGCACTGTATGGTTGGCAGTGCCTTGGCATATCTTTGGTTACTGGTATGCCTTTTTTTTATAAGCTTTGAATTCCACTGATCACGAATGCTACTTTTCTGGATTTAATAATCTTAAATTATTGACTATTTTTTTAACAAAATGATTTAATTCTTGATAGTCTAAAGTTATCGTATTTAATATGCTACAAAAATTCTAGATCATCAATTATAAAATATTAAAATTATTTCTAACTAGTTAATTTTTTTATCTTTGCAAATAACTATTTCTAATATATTTTAAAAGTTCCATAATAGTTTATAGTTATTCTATATTATTTGTTATAATATTATAGTAATAATAATTATATTATATTAATATAAAAATAATATTAGATTTTTTATATGGATGAAGAGGCATTTTGATCCTGAAGGTGATTCTTTTTTTTTTTTTTTTTGTTACGGCGGGCGATCACACCAGTCTAGGGTGAGTCAAACCCGATATATCAGAATATAAAATTTGGATAAGAACTATAGGACAAGAATCTCCTAACCTCCATAACCAGGGACCAGAATGGTGGGCAACCCGAACAGCAACCCAGTCAGCCGCTGAGTTTGCTCCCGGTAAACATGCCGAATCTGGACACTATAAGCCTGATGAAGCATAGCTCTGATGTCGCATAACAAAGGGTTGGTCGGCATAGGGTCGTCTGCGTCCTGCCGAAGCCAGCGAACAACATTAATAGAGTCTCCCTCAACAATAAGGCTGCGAATGCCCATACTGCAGATAGATAGGATATGCCAGCCCATGCAGCATAAACTTAGCAAGTGGCACAGAAAGGTCTAGAGAACTAAATCTATCAGCCATAAGCAACGAACCATCCGAGCCACGGATCACAAAAGCCGAACCAGCCCATCGACCTTGAACACTGCCATCAAAGTTGATTTTGACAAAACCTAGTGGGGGTTCCCAAGAAACAAAGACCATACGCCGGTTCGCTGCAGAGGCAGCAAGGGATCCCCAAATGCTAGGACTGTCAGAATCATGACCTGACTGGTGGAACATGTACTCAGAAGAGAGGGACAGAGCTGTCCTAACAATCCTATAGGGAGGGTCAACCACATCTGCAAAAATATGTCGATTCTAAGACAGCCAAACCTGATAAGCAATGTAAGCACCAGTGGAACGGAACCGACGAGTGCCCCTACCCGTATCCTGCCGAATCCAGCATAAGAAGGAACGGCAAGATGGAATACTGCTATCATCCCAGAAGTGGTATCCTGCTATCTGCCAGACTAATTTCACTCTACTGCAAGTGAAGATAGCATGATCAACAGTCTCCTCCTCAAGCCCGCAAATAGGGCACGTTGGCTGGATTGCCATGCCCCTACCCGAGAGCAAGGAGCAAGTAGGAAGGCAGTCCCAAGCCATCTTCCAAATAAATAGCCGGACTCTCGGGTGAATGGGAAACTTCCAAATCCAAGACCCATCCAACATCCGCCTTATTTGAGGCATGTACTCCCGCATAAGATCCCTGATCGAAGCACGGGTCATAGAGGATCTCCTCCACACTCTGACGTCTGAGGCGTGATCCGAAGTAAGAGAATGGAGAGAATAAGACGGGAAAGCTCCACACCAAAAAGAGTAGTGACACGGGAGGTATGCCAGGCAGTGTGATCCTAAGCAATTAAATCAGAGACTTTCATACCCGTAGCAATATCAGTGCTGATAAAGGTAGGCCACCGGGACAAAGGAAGATCAGCTAGCCACGTATCCCTAAGCACATCAACAAAAGCTCCATCACCAATCATCCACAAGATACGAGAAAGCATAGTCGGAACATGACGACACACCTCTTTTCAGAAGAAAGAATAGCCTCGAGTAGACTGAGGAGGTGTGTGTGGGGCCCAATCTCCGTATTTCGCATGCATGAACAAGCTCCAAAGACAATCAGGGTCAAGAAAGAATCTCGTCGCGTGCCTAGCAATCAATGCCTCCCTTCTCACAGTCAAAGGCTGAATCCCAAGCCCTCCCTCCGAGATTGGCATACAAACTGAGTCCCACGCCAGAAGGTAGATCCCATGGCCATCCTGCATCAAACTCCAGAGGAAGTCTCTGAACCATCTCTCCATACGCCTCAAGCAAGTCACCGGAATTGCAGCATTAGAGAGAATGTAGAGGGGAAGAGAGGCGAGCACAGAGCGAATAAGGATGAGCCTAGTCATCATAGATAACCCAGTGACCTGCCATCCATCCAAGCGATCACGGACACGACGCTCAAGATCAGTAAAATCAGAACTCCGCGGCCATCTCCCCGTAATGGGAATACCCAGATAGGATAGCCAATCAGCCTGAGCAGAGATACCCAAATTTTGCATTATAGTCTCTCTCAAAGAAAGGTTAGTCTTCGGACTAAATCTGATCATGGATTTGTCTAAATTAACTTTCTGTCCAGAAGCCCGGCAGTACGACTGAATAACTGAAGAAAATGCTGTAGCATTACTAATAGTGGCCCTCCCCAGAAGGATACAATCGTCAGCAAATAATAGGTGAGATAGCAAGGGCCCTTGGGGACCCACACTATAAGGCACTAAAGTGGAGGCCTGTTGAGCCTGATGTAGAGCCATAGAAAGAGCATCAGCAGTAAGAATGAGTAGGAATGGGGAAAGGGGGCATCCCTGCCTGAGACCCACAGCTGAATGGAAGTAGTCTGTTTGGCCACCATTAATAATAATAGAGAAAGACGACCGATGAATGTAGGTCCTAATCCAAGCTACAAATAGCTCATCAAACCCAAACTCCTGAAGAGATCTATACAGAAACTCCCAACTCACTCTATCATAAGCTCTCTCCATGTCCAACTTAATAGCCATCAAACAGTGACGAGTAGGAGCTCTGTGGAGATCATGCATAACCTCTTGGGCTAACAGGACATTATCAGAGATGCACCATCCTCTGAAGAAAGCCCCTTGCTCAGGAGAGAGAATGCGAGGAATCACTAGTCTCAGGCGAGAAACCAAAAACGAGCACAAACCTTATATAAGGTAGTGCAAAGACTAATCGGACGGAAGTGCTGTGGCATGGAAGCATCAGGCCGTTTTGGCACCAGAGCAATAAAGGTCTGATTCCAGTCAGGAGGGAGAGATTTGGTCTGAAAAACTAACTGGATGGCCTGCACCACATCCTGTTTCACAATAGTCTAATAGTGGCGAAAGAAGAAAGGAGGAAACTCATTAGGTCCCGGGGCCTTATCAGGGCCTAGGTTCCATAAAGCCAGCCGGATCTCCTCCGAAGTAATTGGCCTAATAAGAAGGTCATTCTCCGCCTCAGTGACCTTAAAGGGAACCGCCACATGATACACAGGGAGCCCTTCCTCCGAAAGCTCAAACCAACGAGAGCGGAAGAAATGAAGAAGCTGGTCCCCAATTACCTCAATATTGTCCTGGACTTTTCCTGCCTCATCAACAAGCCGCCGAATCTGATTCGCCGCATGGCGTTTTAAGATGGCTTGATAAAAAAATCTAGTATTCTGATCACCCTTCTTAATCCACTGGATTCAGGACCTTTGCTTCCAATAAATCTCCTGCTGCCGAAGAAGGGAGTGATGGAGATCTAGGTTTGACCGAAGAGAAGTAAGGTCAGAATCATGAAGACAGCCAAACCGATCTTCCTTACCCTGGAGGTCAGCAATAATGCTCTCAACCTGCTCAACTTGCCTGACAAGGTCTCCCACCTCCTCTCTATTCCATCTGGAAAGTCTATGCCTCGCAAGCTCTAGCCGCCGAGATAATCTGTAAGTAGCACTCCCTCTGACCGGAGTACGCCAAACATGAGAAATTAAGGACCTGGCCGCATAGTAAGAAGTCCAGAACTTCTCAAATTTAAACTGACCCCTATTCTGAGCAGCCATTTTAGTGGAGATGAGGATAGGACAGTGATCCGAGGCAATCCTGGATAGGTGAGTAATAGTGGTAGCAGGAAAAGACGGAATCCAGTTGGCCGTAGCCAAAACCCTATCCAACCGTTCCCAAACTCTAGTAGAGCCATGACGGTTATTGCACCAGGTGAATTGGGCTCCCTGAAACCCCAAATCCAGAAGATTAGCTGTAGTAATGAAAGATCGAAACTCAGAAATGCCCATAGTCTCCACGAACTGCCTGTCCCCTCTCTTCTCGTTGGCCCGCACAATACAATTGAAGTCACCAGCACACAGGACAGGAATACCCTTAGCAAGCAAAGACAGGATCTCATCCCAGAGAACCCGGCGCACCCGGAAGTCAGTACTGGCATAAACACCCAAGAGAAGCCAAGGGATGCCGATCCTTCTGAAATAACAAGGGCAACCTGCTGGCCACAGAGATGAAAAGTATCCACTCTAATAGCAATAGGCCTCCATAAAACCATAATGCCACCCGATAAACCCTCTGACTCAATAACATAAGAAGACTAGGATTTGGATATCTGTCTCCTAACATAAGCCAGACTGTCCCCCGACAATCGAGTCTCCAACAAAGCATAAATATCACAACTGTGAAGCTGCATCAGCCTCCCAAAAGAGGAGCGAAACGAAGGTTTCAGTGCTCCTCTAATATTCCATATAAGAATCTTCATCCAGAAGGAGGGGCCTCCAGTTCCCCTACCATCTCCGCATCAGATGGACAGCTATCAAGAAGCATGCCCTTCAAGGGACCCTGATCCTGACTGTCCATAAAGCTTTCAGCTGAATGGCCTTCTTGAGTAGAGAAACTACCGAATCATGGGAACAGTTCTCCTGAAGCATCAGCTGAGAGGCCTCTGCATTACCCCCTGGGCCATGCATCTCAGTAGTTTGGTTAACCTTGGACCCTTCCCCCAAGAAGGTCACTGGGCCCATGAGCTCATCCATGGACGCTGAGAAAGAAAAAGTGGATTGTACAGTGCCTTTACCTTGGCCAGGGCGTTTCCCCTTCCCTTTCGGATTTTTGGAGTTTACCCTTGGGACCAAAGACTCCACAGGCCGGGCCAGCTTGAGGGGACCCGGATTAGCTTCCTTGCGATCCCTTGGCCTACTAGCCCATTTGTCAGAGCCCAACAAGGCAAATGGGTTAACATCAGTGTTCAAATTGAATTGTTGCAAAGAGGTTTCAGGCCTTATCAAACCCTTAGATCCCACCGGCACAGCACACTGAGGCTGCTGGCACACAAACTTCTCCCCTGAATTAACCTCCGAGGCTTCATAAGTTGCAGTGGCTGACCCTAAAAGCCCAGAGTGGCCATCCCCCTGAACAACCTTCGGCACCTTCTTCCCGCTATTAACACCTTGTAGCAAGTCAAGGCAGTGGCCAGCAGAACTAGGCGCACCACCCTTCCTCCCCACCAGCCAGCGAGCTACCTTCTTCGGAGTCTACCAGCCACTAGAGGAGTCAGCCACACCCTGCTGAGACATCCTGCCAATGCCAGCATCCAGCGGAGCAGGATCTTTCCGACGCCGGAGGGCTGCCATCCAAGGCCCAAACAACATACTATCAGAAGAGGAGTCGGTATCCGGTGCAGCAAAGTAGCATCCAACAGGATGCAAGGAGCCACAAACTTCACAAATACCCTCTAGATGCTCATAGGCAAACTGTTGCCAGAACGGAGCACCACCGCCTCTCACCCTCGCTCCCGGCCGCAGGGGTTTGCTGAGATCGACACGGACACAGGCTCGAGCAAACCCCCGCGCTTCCTTTCCTTCGTTGCAGAGTCAAGGAACAAGAAATCGCCAGCCACATAGAGGATAGAGTTCACTATTCCTTCTGTCCAGAACTCAATCGGGAGGGATAGCAGCCGGATCCACAGCAGAGCAGAGGATAGAGAATCAGGCGAGGGAACGAACTGCGGACGCCAATCCTCCACAGCAATCACCTGTCCATTGACGACCTAGGGCCTACCAAGGACTTGAGCTTTTGCTGTGGGATCAGAGAAGCGGAGCAGGTAGTGGCGATGGGCCATGCTCACAGACTCAACATCGCCGGAGATACCTGTTCGACGAAGCTCACGCACAATAGCTTCCGACGGAACCCAATGCAATAGGCTCCAAGCAATTACTTCCTTCAATCCCCAATCAGATGATTCCTCCTCCAAAGCCTGAACCGGCACCTGAATTACTTCAGGAAACAATCGTTCAAGCGCCAGAACGTCCGCCAGAGACGGAGAAGAAGCCTCCTAGACAAAGCGGTTGTCGAGTCTTTGATTCCATCCCATCCCCTCCGTCTTGCCCCCATCCGAGCCGACTGGAGTCACATTCGATGAAGAAGCCATCGTCCGAAGGAGTGCAGCACAGTTCGACGGCGGCAATCATCGAAGATCAAACAACAAACAGTCAGAAGCACAAATCTTGAAGCACAAAAAAATAGAGCACCTCGGACGCCACTTCTCTTTCTTCCCGAAGGTGATCTTTGATATTCAATCTCATGGGTAGAATATGAAATTACAGATCATTTTTAAAGAAATAATTGTACTAAAAGTATATAAATTTATTTGAAAATTTTAATTAAGTTTATATGTGTGTGTATTAAATATATCAAGTATTTTTAAAAATCAAAATTTTCAATGATTTCATTACCTCCAACAGTGATTTTAAACAGATCAAGCTGCACCTGGGCTAGAAAAACCTTTGAGGCCATGACCATGACCGGGTCTTCAGTGGTTTAATTTCCAGCGTCATGAGATGACCAGGGCATTGAAGCATCTAAAGTTCATAACCGTGCAAATTTGATTGTATATGTTAGGGGGCAATGCAGGGGAGTACCCAGCCATTGCCGGAAATTTTACTCTCAAATGATTAAGCTGGAAGATCTACCATTATCGCAAAAAGTTGAGATTGAAAAATCTACCATTAATATCGGACAAGGTTTTAACAAGTTGAGATTGTTCGACAAAAGGAGCTATGCATTCGGTACATCGTTGGGTAAAATCATGGGTGTCAATGGGAGTAACCATCCATGGCATGACTTGATCTTGAACTGGTTAGCCCCGATCCTATTCATTAGGCTGGGTTTAAAAATTGAATTAAATCTAAATTTCACATCGGTCTAACTCTTATATTTTTCAATATGACTCCACATGGTCCATATATTATGTAAGTATAATTTGCACAATAAAAAAAAAAAACCCAATCAAGCATGTCCCAAACCAAATTCACAACTAGATCCAAAATCCTGAATCATATAAATCTTTCATCCATTTGAATATTTTTTTAAATTACAAAAAAAAATATTTAAACTAATTCTTTATTTTATCTCACCGTCACCTCTTATATTTCTCACTTAAATTATATCAAAACATTTATATTTTATTATTTATTTTAATAAATTCTTATTTACAATACCTTCAAGTATATTAATATGGATTTTACTCAACTCAATTCAACTCATGCGAGCCTTTTTTCAACTACCTACATGAATATGCTTCCTCCACTATGCTCTATTCAGAACTAATAGAGCATAGTTATATCTTTTTTAATTATGTTTAGTCATATTAGTTTGGACCTATCTCTATCTCTATTCATACCATATTATTAAAAAATTACTCTTTCTAACGGGAGCATTTAAAGATTTTCATTGTATATATTCAAACCACCTAATCAATTTTCTCTTATTTTATTTTCAATTGAGGCTACTCCTATTATTTTTCTTATATATTTATTTTTATTCTATCTTTTAAAGTTTTACCGCATCCATTTTACCATGCGCAATTCTGTTACACTTAATTTATTCACATGTTTTTTAGTATTGCCCAACACTCTGTTCCATAAGTATAACTGCCTAATAGCGATTTTATAAAATTTTTCTTTCAATTTTAATATGATGCATTTATCATGTAATACTCCCAAAACACTCCTCTACTTAATCCATCCTGCTTTAACTCTATAATTCACATCTTCACTTATTTCACCTTCTTGCTGGATAATTGATCCCTAAAGTTTTTTACTCCTTGGTATTTCTTGTCTTGCAATATTCACTATTTCTTCATTTGTATTTCTACTTCCACTAAAATTACATTTCATATATTCAATTTTAGTTCTTCTAATCTTAAAACCTTTAGATTCTAAAGTCTCTCTTCAAATCTCTAGCTTAGCATTTACTACAGATTTAGTTTATCAATCAACGCTATATCGTCTGCAAATAACATACACTATGAGATATAATTTTGAATATGCTTGATTAATTAATCCATAACTAATAAAAAGATACAAACTTAAAACAAAACTTTGATGTAAACCTACAGTAATTAAAAACTCACTGATTTCTCCTATTATTATTTTAACAATAGTTATTACTTTATTATATATATCTTTTATCAATTCTATATATCTTTTATAAATTATAATATAAATTTAATAATAATTGATCACTTGAATGAATGACAAATTTTAAACAAAAATTCAATATTTACAGTTAGATGCTTTAAATCTATCCACTCCTGCTTCAAACTCTAAGGTAGTGTTTGAAATAGGGGATAAGAGGGGATATCCCTTAGATATCCCCTCTTATTCCCAAAAGCCATAACTATAAGGGATAGCAAGGAATAAAGTTAACCAAAGGGATAATCCATGATTAATCATGGTTAACCATAGGATATCCCCTCAATTTATTTCCTAGAAAATGCAGGAATAGTTGGTTATCCCTCCAAATAAGAGTAAAAAAAAGGTTATCCTATGAATTTACCTTTTTGCATTTGATATGATCAATGGGATAGCCAAGGGATATCCCTAAGAATAACCAGGGGATAAACTCTATCCCGTACACCTATCCATGGATAATATTTTCCTTATCAAACGCTACCTAAGAATTACATTTAGGTTACATTAGATCAAGTTTAAAATTATTTTCATGGACCCAACCTAACCTAACTAGATATGAAATTAGGACAAGTCAGAGCCAAGCATACCCTAATCCGGTCCGGCTCGATTTGTGACCCTAGGTAAAAGTATCAGGCATCTGCTAGTGGCATTCTCACCTCTTACCACCAATTTCCTTATATGCGCTTAAAAATATTTGGTAATAGTCAACAAAAGGCTTGATGGTTATTGTTACATGATCCTAATAGTTCTGCTGCTATAATAAGGTTACAATTGAGAGCCAAACATCAAAGCATGAACACTGCAATGTAACCATAGATACAAAGAAAAATCAAATCACATAACCACAAATCTGTGTGATTGTGCCAGTGCAACCAGCCAAACATACAAACAGATTATTTTGGCCACAACTTTTCAGGTTTTATTTAAAATACACAGAACTAATTACATCATTTGATGATTTCAGCTCCAAAATGACAAGTGGCTGCATGAATAACATGTAAATAGACATCATATTTGAGCCGCATTGCTGTGTTCTCGGATAAATACAAACTGTGTTACATAATTTATGTTTCACATTCTGTTTCAATGTCATTATCTCTCTCTCTCTCTTTCTGTTGTGTGTGTGTGTGGGTGCACGGGCGTCAGGGAACAACAGACCTTGGCATGCCCAAATATGTTTAATTTTTTGATATAATTCTGTGTGTGTGTAACAGGGAACAACAGACCATAGCACGCCCAAATATGTTTACTTTTTTGATACAATTCTAGTATCAAGGGAATCTTCAGTGACCACAACAACCTATTTTAACAAGCCTTCAGGTAACATTCAATAGCTATTCCAAGATGTTCAAATGGGCATAAATCAAGTAATAGATGAATTTAAGATTGAATTGTAACCTACCATGATTACAAGATTAGAACAGCAAAAATGTCGACATTCTAAAAACAATCAAGACCAACGATAGATGTGCCAAATTTCTGTCTGAAAACATTAACATCTGAAATAGAAGTTTCATGAGTATATACAATTAAGTGGATATATATTTTAATTCTCCGAATCCACTAGTAGATATTTTGTTCTTGGAATATCATAGGCCACAAGTGCAGTCCCTTGAAGTCAAATGCACTTCAACAGCAAGGATCACTTGATAAACATAGATGATGCTTGCTGGGGCCTGGGAGACCATCAGGAGGTTTTAAATGGAATGTTAGGTTTCTAATTAGACATGGCCAATGGGTCAAATGCAATTTTCCTTGCCCCCTAAGATCATAATAGCTGGAAGGAGTACCAACGATGTAGAATCAACCAAATTAATGTGTTTAAAGTTCTATTTAGAGACAATCTTGCACTCCGTAAAATAGGTTAATGGCTTAACAGATCATCCAAAGGGGAAGTGTTCATAATCATCTCTGTGTTTCTCTTAACCTTTTTTGAGCTATAACCATCACACAAGTGCAGCACAAATGAAATAAAACTCAAAGTTGTATTGCAACGGTGGCAATACTGCAATTCCAGCCAGTCTAAAAGAATTCCTTCTAACTAATGTCAGCAGCCTATTATTGTTGATATCGTGCATCCGGATTTTGATCTCCAGTAGATAGTTCAAGGCATTAAAAAACCAAATCACTGTTGATCTGCAGCATTCAGATAATTAATACTATTGAATTCATTCCTTTTATTTTTTTTTGCATTGCAATGATCTTGTTCATGTATTCCTTGTATTATCACAGCAACAATGATGTCAAGGCCGACAAGCTAAATATTTCACAACAGCTTATATTATTTTGTAGAGCCACAAGAAAACAAATCTTGATTTAATTTATAAATATATTCGCAGTTAAGCATACAATCCTGCTAATAAAAAATCATAGAAATGGCATTAAAAACAGTAATATCAGATCTCCCATTTTACATATCTGTCTGCGGCACAGATTATTCCGTAGACCCAAACCAATTATCATCCTTTTAAAGATATTACATGCATTGAGACATTAATACTCACCCTTCTTCCACCCAAGGCAAACAAATACAGATATCACTTGCACCAATTTCAAAGCAAGCATCTGAAGATCATTATGATGCCCTGATGATTCTTTAGACCTGGTATTTGAACATCTATTGTGTCAGTTCACAAATCACCTCGACTAGAAACTCTATTCACTAAATGTAACATCATAAATGTAATTAACTGAAGCACCCTTTTGATAAGGAGACTGTTGGTTTCTACCGCCAAAATTCATCTATTAAAAATATTATCATCATGTTTATGATTTAAGGTTTTTCTTTTTCTTTTTCTTTTTTTCTTTTTAACCTTTCTAAACTTAAGTTAGGATACCTGACAAAACTATGCACCTGATCTGTACGCATAATTCTAGAAGACAGTATTACAGTGTTGGGCAGCTAGAGAGACACACAGAGAGAGAGAGAGAGACTACAAAAAGACAACTAAATTCAGAACTACACATCAAGATTCATGTTCAAAATCATATTTAAAATATCTTTCACAATCAAAAGGTACAAGCCCAATTCGATCCTAAATACTATTGATAAATATAATAAAACCCCCACCAATTTTCAAGTGTGCGCTCAATGCATGGACATGCTTTTTATATCTCATTAGACCATGATATATCACACCACCCTGCACCAAAGTGTTCCAAATGTACCATACCATAAGAGTAGCAAACCAGTACATACCAAGTATCAGTACAGTGAATTAACCCCATGCTGGGCATAACAGCATTATACCAAGATGATACCAGTTTGAGATCCCATACCAAGATTGTGAACCTTATGTTAGATAATACTAGCATGTAAGAAATGCCCTGGTTTTAAAGTTGGATGACAATTAGACCTAGAGAATAACTCTTTAAATTATAAATAAGCCAATTGATTCTACATGCCAACCCATAATGTAGAACGAGTTTTTGGGCATTTGCAAATTCGAGGATATCTATCAAACAAGAAATAAATTGCTTGCCACCAACCACATGACTGACACTTTCCTAGCTTCCCTAGTCCTCAATGTAAAATAATGCAGCTACCAAGTGCCAAAATAGCACTAGTGATTGCACCAGACATCACCAGGAGAAAACCAAATATCAACAAGTCTTCCTCTACATCAACTAATAATTACATTATCACACTACACGCTGCTAGTAGACAACCAAAAATCAACAGTTCTCTGTTATATCACATAGGTAATGTCCAGTGAGTAAAAAAGACACATGCTAAGTGATCACCTGCTCTGATAAAACACACAGCATGGAAAACTTGCATTCATAAATGCCTGGTACCATATTATGACACCAAAGGGCCTATTGTGCTCCTAAAACATAAGAATTTAGAGTGAACAATAAATATAAGAAATGCAACAACCAATTACAGAATTCAATCTTGGCAATAGAATCTTTAATACCTTCCACAACATCCAAATGTAGCAAGAATTGGACCATGATTTCATTAGTATGCTTATGGATTATGAGCGTGACTCAAAGTTTTGAAAGCACCATTGACTTGTGGGTCTTTCATGTTGGTTGGGCCTTTTTTGTTTTTATTTCATATAGATACATAAACACTGGTCTAAATATTTTGCTCGCTACTTGTACATTATTTGGATAATGCCTTCATATTTTGGATTTTTTTCTCCTTAAATTTAGGAAGTCCCTTCTCCACTAATAAGATAAAGATATCATATATCACATATATCTGTACTAGCAACATGCACGTTGTACTTTAACTATAACATATCAGTTAAACCAAGCTTGACTACCCAATTGAATCATTCGCCAACTGGCATACTAATGAACCAAACATAACAAACTAAATGTCTTAAGTTCTACTGACAAGCTGGAAACTACAGATGCATAAATCGACTATAGATGTAGTAAACATGATAAAAAGGTACAGGTGACAAGCGGGGAAAAAAAAAATTAGGTGCATGGTTGTCCTTTTCTTTCCATCATGTCCACATATCATGACATCAAAAGACCTGCAGACAAATGCATTATTCATCATAGTAGTCGATGAATTTTCCAACTCTAGAAGCTCAATTAGTGATCACCATAACCAGAGTGCTCCTGTGTTCCCATAATGTGCAAAAGTATACACACATCAAATATCATTCTATCAAACTCATAAGTAACTAACCATCTCCAACCTTACAATAATAAACTGAAAGAGATACGCTAGTCGCTAAACATAGACTGAAACAGATGGGTAAATTTGAACAAAAGAAACCCAACCCATCCACATAAATCCCACAATAGACCAGGAGCCAAACTCTATTGAATAATTATCTTTTCTACTATTTCCTTCAGCGCCATGCCAACAGACCAATCCCCAACTCTATTCAAAGAAAATAATCCAACATAGGAAAGGGGGATACTATGGCAGGACTCACATTGTCGGCTACTGTGGGACATAGTAGTAGGAGAGGGGGTCGGCCGGCGGGGTGCCGAGGGCGCGGGGCACGTCCTCCTTCCCCTCCTCCCTTGGCACGATGTCGACGAGGAAATCGAAGACGTCGGTGCGGGTGATGGCGGCGGCAATGTCATTCTTCTGGAGGGTGCGGCGCTTGTTCTCCTCAGCATGGCCCCAGGAGCGGTGGGTGAGCTCCAGGATGAACATCTCGCAGGCGCGGGCAAAGACGACGGGGGCCTCGGCGGCGATCATGCGCACATCCTCGTCAGCCTTCATGATCTTCTTGATGCGCGCGAGGGGCAGGCTGTGGTTCTTGAAGTCGGCGGTCTGCTCGATCTCACGGTACTGCTCGGCCCAGAACATCTGCAGCTGCTGCTGCTGCTGTTGTTGCTGCTGGTGGTAGAGGTGCTGGTAGGCCTGGTAGGGGCCGCCGGCGGCCGCGGTGGCGGCGTAGGGGACCGGGGCTGAGACGCCGATCACCGGAGGGGTGGGATGGCCCTGCTGATCCATTCCGTTGGGTTTCAACCTAGAATCAAACACCAACCAGGCGTCAAAATCCCTCTTTTTTTTTTCTTTTAAGGAAAAACGAAGGATTTGGGTGTATCAAACAAAACCAAGGCGTCAAAGCCGATCTTTTTGAGGAAAAACGAAGGAATTTGGGGTGCCGAACATATCCAAGGGCGAAAATCCGATTTTTTTGTGAAAAAACGAATGAACTTAGGGTATCGAACACAACCGAGACGTCAAAATCCCATATTTTCGAGTCCAGACGTCAAAATCCGACCTTTTCGAGGAAAAACGAAGGATTCTGGGGTATCAAACGCGACACAGGTGTCAGAATTGATGAAAAACGAACGGATTTGGAGTCTACCTAAAGAGGGGAGAAGAGGAAGACGAGATCCGGACGGAACTGATTGAAAAGATGATGGGATTTTTAGTAGAGTGAGGGAAGTGGAGCAAGAAAGACGGGATCTCTGCAGAAGGGAACGCAACTTAGGGTTCCGGATCGGATTGAAGCGGCATGGATTCGTCGGTGGCGAGGAAATCAGAATTCGAGAACGAGGTTTACAGAGGAAACATACCTTTCCAGCCGAGGAGAGCGAGGAAAAGGTGAGCGCGATAATTTCCCTTACCTTCCCTACGGAGCCGGATTAGAACAAGGGAGGATTGAATTAGGGAAACAGGGAGACTTAGGGCGGCGTTGGGCTTCGAATTCCAGATATGTCTTATGGAAAATTATCAGGCGACGGAGGAAAGCTCACACGAGGGATATATATATATATATATATATATATATATATATTATATATTTATATTTAATCACATTATCAAATCCATGTGAATTGCGCCAATTTTTCTATCGTAAAAAAAAAAAAAAAAAAAAA
The DNA here is from genome assembly GCA_900491605.1 of Calamus simplicifolius. Lineage (NCBI taxonomy): Eukaryota > Viridiplantae > Streptophyta > Magnoliopsida > Arecales > Arecaceae > Calamus > Calamus simplicifolius. The sequence continues at coordinate 232,758 of UESW01004128.1, forward strand.
AAAAATCCAATCTGCCAAGGTTTAGGATCCATGTAAAGTTGACGGATTAAAAGAGGAACAGGTATAAAATCAACTTCTCACGTGTATCGCATCTATTCGAGTTCTATCTAAATGCATGATATGATTTATATTTTTCTAATTCATCATAGTTTAGGATCTACATAAAGTTGATGGATTAAGAGAACGAATACAAAATTAACGTCTCTTGTGTATTGCACTTATGTTAAGAGTTCTTACGTACACAATATGATTTATATACTTTTAATAACCATGCCATGCTTATAATACCAAAATATTTGTAGCTCAGCCATATGTGTTAAGCTTCATTTTTTGCACAAGTTTTTTTTATCTAATTAATTAATCTAATAGAATGACTCACATGTGCCTAACACACTAAAGAATCAGAAAAAGATCATGATCCCTCGGATCTACAATCATAGAAGGATAGTGCAAATGGTCTCATGGCCCCAATGTATTTCGCTAATCTATAGAAGTATCCTATTAGTAGTGGCAAAATAAATCTTATCTTTAGAAAAAAAAACTTATAATCACTCTTTGGTTTTTCACATAAGAATTTCACCTTTTGATTACTAATTTTATGTAAATTAGATCCCATGATTTCAAATTAAGATTGAGTCGATGATGATAATTGTTCCTAAATATATTTTAATGCACTCAATTGAATTCTCTCTGCATAATGTTTATATTATAAATCTATGCACTAAATTTGTATTTCATAAGCAAAAAATAAAAATATCAACAAATATACATGCCAAAGTAGACATCTTGACTTAAGAGAATTGGGTTTTATAGAACTATATATATTATTTAGAAAGGCTTGTGCTTTATGCATATCGCAATTTAAATTTTAAATATCTAAATTAATTAGAGAAACAACTATGGGTCTTGCCATTGATATGATGATTCTTTTAGGTGCTATAATGAGGACCTTGTCACATGCAAGTACATGCACATATGATCATATTTAAATAGATAAAGATAGACATAATTTCTTGCATAATTATTTATTATTTTAGAATTTATTCGAATTTGAATTATCATGTTACAAATATTGAGTGAAAAGTTAAATATAATAATAAATAAAAAGAAAAAGAAAGAGCTAGATTGATAAATCTTTAGATTGAAATATTCAGAAACTCGATTCAATTTCTAACATCTTAAAGGTTTGGATATTAGGGCTATTTGGAGGATGGCAACTTTTCAAATCATTATCTAAATTAATGATCTTTCTACCAAACAATTAAAAAAAGTATAAGCAAAAATAAAATGCTTAAACTTCTCCATTTGAGAATAATTGTCACATTCTAGTAACAAAAAGGACCAAGTAGATGATAGAATAGAAAAGTTATGAAAAGAACTAGAGATCATCTCTTTGATTGTGTTATAACTATTTCAATAGAATTCCTATATTCTCAAAAAAAAAAAAAAATACAATCCTTTCCTTTTTCTTTTCATTTACTAGATCATTTTCAAACAATATGATTTTTCAAAAAAACTTATATTTACAAGATTATTTTGCCAATAACATGATGATAGTGCTATCCAACCTAAATGAAAAAAAAAAAAAAATTAAAACAATAAATTAGCCAACAATCATTTAAAGCCTACCAATAGAAGTAGACAAACATCACCTCATCGCTAAATTAGTGACATGACATATGAAAACGATGAATCTCTTTCTAAGGGCTATTATTAAAGGCTCCATATTACTAGCTAGCATAATGTTTGTCATGAGGTAACACATATCATATTCATAGGTATTAGATGATAATCTTAGGTTAATAGTCAATCTAACAAATTTGGCCTTAATAGCCTCATAGGGTCAAGGATATTGAACCACATGCAAAAAGTCATAAATATAGTTTTTGACAGGACCTGATCAATATGGACCATGCATCTCTAATGCATCCAGTTTATCATTTCAATCAAACACGTATGCTTCTCGATTGCATCACTAAACTCAATTTCACAAACCTTCAATTCATATCTAATTAGTGGGATGGATATAGATGATAGTTGAAGTATTAATATATTCCACCCAACATAGCTTGTAGATCTCATCCTACGCATATATGCAATCAATCCTTTGCATCAGGTATTTTTTTTTTTTTTAAATAGTCAGACGATCATACCATTCAAATATGAGTCAAACTCATAATATCGAAAAGTAAAATTAAACATAAATAGAAGAAAGAAATTTCTAAGACCAAATTTTCGTATAACGGATAAGAAGCCATCTATTCAGTAGTAAAGATGGCATTCCTATAAATATGATAATAATAGACCTCATTTATCAAATGTAATCTAATGTCATAGATAAGATTAACTGAAGAACGATCAGCATCAAATCTAATTTAATCAATTACTATAATAAAACATCATGTATAATCATCCGGTGCCAAGAATGCTGAGGACAACAACACTACGTGAATACGTGTCGTTCAATTACTTTCTCGTTTAATGACATTATTAATGCTCGCCAGCAAAAAGAAAGGGACGTACATCCAATAACAAAGCTGTCGAAAAGTGCTTTTACCTAACCAGCTTCTCTTTTGGCTTGACCTTTTTGAGGCTACATGGAGTACAAACAAAGAGATGGACGAGAATTTAAACACGGGGGACCAAATTAGAAGAATTCCATGGACCAGCTATAATGGAGGCACAAGCCTGTCCAAACCGCTACTGCTCTTGAAGGATACCCAACACTTCTGTTGGTGTACCAAATTGTTGAATGGAGCAATGAACAATGTCCACAGATGACAACAGTGATTCGTGAACGATTGGCCTGAAAACAGGAACAATAGAGACCAGTGGTCAAGTTGGATTGGGTCTAGTCCACAATTGCCAGCTTCTAAGATTGACTTGGTTTTAGCCTAACCAAGTTCAGTCCATTGCCAACCTTAAGTAGTCCTTTCAAAATTTCCTACTCCAACTCACATGATCAATCTCTTGCTAGCTAGTCTCTTGCACATTAGACGAATTTCTTGCAATATATACTTCAAACAAAAAACGCTCATCAAGTTAATTTTAAGGCAGCCAATTTTTCTGCACTGTGTTCAATTATCATCTTCTTTGAGCAGCAGTGCAAGTTCCCCATATTAATTATAGGGATATGTGGGGCAGTCGGGATCTGGTCTGTCCTCATGCAAGTCCAACAAAAATTGACTTTGTATATTTTAATTAAGGTGTTTTCTATATCATATAAAAATGAACACGAGGTTAATTAAGGTTGTACGTAATTGCTTGAATCTGTAAGCTGTTCACTTTCACATTTTTGTTAGCCATGGCCATAGCCATAGCCATATTCTTGAAGAAATTATAGTTAAGTTCGATAAAGACGTCCAATCAAATCTGATCAGGTTGAATCCAATTCAGTTCCAAACTCAACCTGGCCGGGGCCTTGATTAATTAATATACTGCCTTACCCATGGGCAGGTATATATTAATTAATTTGGTGTCTCATTCGTCTTGGCTTTAGGGTGTATAATTAATATCTCACTTTAAAACAGAAAACAAACAAATTAAAGAAAAAACTTGGAATTGAAGAAGAAATTCCCAACAGCCTTACTTTTTTCTCCTCTTCTTTGTTTTTTATTTTGAGATGATATATATATGGGTACGATGGACCCAAACAGCAGCAATTTTTGGCTGTCACATATGATATTAAATGGCCGTAAATGGTCCACCATCTAACCCATCCTATGATAAACAACACTAATTAAAACAACAACGAATCGTGCTAGCTAGTTACACCGAACCATGACCAAACTACGTTGAAGTCGCTAAACGTACGTCATGAGAAGCACCTGAAATAGCCTCTGAAAGACAGGATTAATTTATGTGAGAAAGGGCGTAATCTTGAATTCAGAATTAGCAAATTATGGGGCCAACTAAATTGCTTCCAGTTCCTACCAACAACCAAAGGACCACGGAAGAAAGAAATGGTTTGCAAACATTCAGGGACTCAGTAGTACTCTTTGGTAGCTCGATCGGCTGCATTTGTTGTCATGTGGTAGGTTGGTAGCTCGGCCAAATATCCTTTGCAACTGTGAACTTTTTATATCCCAAGGTTTCCTCCTTTTTAATCCCATTAATTATAATATTGCACTTCGAAAGCGAATCATGAATATTGAACTAGATTAAATCCCAGTGCAACTTAATTATTAGATCTAGCTAGGTTTGATCCGTGTTAAGTTAATTATTATTATTCTTGTCATCATAACATTAATATTCTCGATGAGTTACATTAATCCAAAATATTAATCCCAAGCCCAGATCTCCAGCACTAAGCAGATAGTTTTCCAGACCAGCTGATTGAATCACCCATGAATTTATATATACTGCAGTATGGTACTGCTGTTGTTGTAGAAAAGATTACATCAAACGAAAATTTATTATAATGTCTCATTTTTTTCCATTGCATCTAAGCATAGATATGATACAGCTTCTGATCTCTTTTTTAGATACAGACATACATACATACATATATATATATATATATGAAACAAAACATGACATGATAACGTACTCTACATGCAAATCTTATTCTTATTCACCAGAAATGCATGAGAGACAACAGAAGGAAGAACAAATATAAAAGAGAAGAAAAGGGTTACACATAGCTCTGATAGAGAGTCACTTCGGTTGACTTATAAGATCAGAACTACTTCAGAAATTAAAGACTTTAATTAGCTGTACTACAGATCTATGTGCATGCAGTTCTCGATCTCAAAGGATCATCCTGGGGCTTCTTCTTCCCCTCTTCGTCCCATCAAGACAGGTAGGTGGCGCAGACGCCGGAGCCGCTGCTGCAACCTGCACCACAGGCACAGTCCTTCCCTCCGACGAACACCGGTCCGCCGGCGGCCGCCTTGGAGCGCCTGCGGGGGCGGCTCGCGTCGTCGACGGAGGCGAAGATGATCATGGAAATGATTGAGAGACACACGATGATGACGCAGAAGATCACGTCGCCGCCGGTTTGGGGCTCGACTACCATGGGCTCCATGGATTGCTGCCTTCTTGACGACCACCTCTGGCTTCAGATATATGCTGGAGTGCTGATAGCTGCCTTTAGTTTGATGTGATCCACAATGGTCCGATATATTTATAGCGGTATAAATAGGCTTTGTTTTGCTCAAACCTGTCAACTTTGAACGTATACCGTTTACACCGGCGTTGCCTGACCCAAGCCAAGTGATTATTTTTATATAATTTTAATTGTTAGATATTTGTTTTGACTTTTGACCAGGCTATGTCTGACCGTATGTATTAAACTTAGTCAATAGAGCTGCAGTGCTGAAGTTCTTAGTGGAAAAAAAAAAAAAGAAATCCTTCACCGTAGCCCTCGAAATTGACTATGTTGAGAATTTGGTTTTGGCACGTTTATTGGAAAAAAAAAGAGAAATAACTATTTATATATTTATCCTCAGATCATCATATTTTTCATGTATGTACACCATCTCATTAAACTTTTAGGTATTAAAAAAAAAATATTTTTGATTCTATTACTTTTTTATGTCATTCTTGAAAAATTAATTAATCTTTAGTTTAGGTTTAAAAGAGCTATATTTTTACCTAAATTTCTTAGAAATATTAATCTAAAAGGACCATAAAGTTATTGTATATTTAAAATATTTGTCAATTAACATGATTAACTCAAAATATGTTATAAGCCGCATGCACTTAGTTATGTTTAAATATAACTCGTTTGAATTCGAATACCTTTTTTATTTTTATTTAAATAATTTATAAATCCTAAAATAAATAAATAAAATAAAATAAATGATCGAATTAAATTTAGAAATAAGAAAGATGTTCAAATTTTGAATTGGATTACATTTAAAACTATTTATATATACACACGTAAGTATACTTAATTACTTTTGAATGTAGATAAAATTATATATTATATTAATATTAAATTAAGGCTTGATAACATAGTTACTAAATCTTGGAATGCTAAATCGCTCTGCATACCACACATGTAATATTGATATGATAATGATGTGAGACCCATTCCAGGTGGTAGGAACGAAAAAAAAAAAAAAAAAGACACGCCAATGATTTGAGATTATATTTTGTTTGCATTTCGTTCTATTACTTGATGTCCAAGTCTCCAAACCGCCATTCTTGGTGGCAGCTCGTTCCCGTGGGCGCATTAATAATTATAGCGTGGAAGATTAGCTCAGACTACGTCAAGTTTGACCACCAGAAAAAATTACGCTACGTAAAGTAAACAAGGTGGGCATAGTTTTCTGGTGTGCGTATTTGTCACTGGAAAATTAAAATAGACTCGAACGAACTCAGAACCAGACTTGAAAATCTTCTTCTTTATCATCCAAAACTGGTACTGGTTTGTTCAACTCACCGGACGTAATGAACACGGAATGCTCTATCAACACGACGTAGTTTTCTACTGGATAAGTTGTGACACCGTGGACGAGATTACCATGAATAATCTTATCTCTATGCACCTTTCGTACGTATACTCCTTTTAAATATTTGATGGTGCATCAACTCCCATCTTCTATTGCAAAACTGGGGGAAGAAGTTGAACGCTCGAAGCTACAAGCCACTGTAATATATACGGACGGGCTTTAGATGACAAGGGCATGCAGCCTTTTATAAGCTGCGTTTGATATTGGGAATAAAGAGGATATCATTTTGAATAATTATTTTTTATCCTCAAAAGTTATAGCTAGAGGGATAGTTTTAAAAAGTTTAATAAGAGAGATAATCCATGTTTAACCATGGGTTATTCTTTGAACTTATTCCTTAGAGAATTCAGAAATAACTAAAGTTATTCTTGATGGCAAATCTGTTATTAAAAAAGATGATTATCCCTTGAGCTATTCTCTGAATAAATACTATCCTATACATTTATCCAAAAATAACTTTTTTATGAATCAAACATAGCCTTAGGTACTTACCAAATCAACCAAAGCCTGGTGCTAGAAAGCAATGGTAGTCTAAATTGATTAAAAAAAAAGGACACAAAAGCCTCAATCAATCACAACATTTCCGTTTGGTTTTTAATAGTAGATGCCTGCGGAGTCCAATTAATTAAAAGAGCTTCAACATTAATATTACCAATTATATTATCTTCAAGAACCACCCACAAATATCGCCGTAATTCTGGTAGTCTTGTCTTTACAAACATGATTCTCTCAAAAAGAATAATTTCTTATCTGGTCATCATTTAGGCTGCACTAAAATAAGTCATCCTTGGAAATTAAAGGGAAAGAGGGAGGAGAACAAGATGTCCCTCCTCTACTTTTTGAATAGAAAGCTTGGGTGTTTACTTGATGGTTCTTCGCTTGGCAACCGGCGCATTTGTTATCATTCTACTTAAAAAATAACACATATATCTCTTAAATTTAAAATTTTAGTGGATTGTTACACAATTAAGCATTTAGAAATCATACCTAATTGTTTCATCCATTATTAATAGTGAGTATAATTATGAGGGAGAGAGAGAGAGAGAGGCAGGAGATAACAGTCCATTTCTGCTAGTAATAACTAATAATCATCTATATAATCTCTTATATAGCTTGTTGCAAAGCAAGTTCTTGCAATGAGCCTAGGACTGTTGGCCGTGCTCTGTGCTTACCATGGCTACGGTACTGTGAATTTGCTTTCATGAGACTTGAGAGGAGCCTTATGAGCAGGAGCAAATATTTACTCCAAAGTTGAAGAATTGGTTGGCAGAAGAAGTTGGACGAAGTTATATCCTCTATCCACCACGTAGTTATCAGTACCGATTCACGTCAATATCATCTCATAAACTTGGACTAGTGGAGACACTTTGATATCCATTAACTTAGATTCGATTAAATTAATTTTTGAAGGGAACGTGCAACCAAGCCCAGAACTTTACTACTATTTCATGGATGGATATCTCTTTCCTTATGCCATCAACTTTGCTCGGATAGATTCTGATATTATTTATAACATCCCAAATTCACTCATTGGCCTAATTGATGGATTGAAAGTACATGATCCAAAAACTCAAGTAGAAATCAATAGGTAGTAAACGAACTTGAGTTATAATTAAGTACATAATACATCTTGTTGCCGCCGGAATCCGTCCTCCGACTCGGGCGCAGTCGATCTTCAGGGCGGACCTGCACACAAGTCCTCGCGCGAGAGGCGTTGGGGTGGTCCTCCGCGGAAGACCCTCTGACGCTCAAGTCAGTGGGAGGAAATCGACGATCAATCAGAAAACGGGAAGGTGGATCTCTCCGGAGTCTCTCTGGGGCGGCCAATCGGAAGCTCTAGGGGGCGAGAGCACCGACGAGCAACTGGCGAGAGCGGGAGAGTGAGAGTGAGGGTGTGAGCGCGCACGTACCTGAGGGAATCTGTGAGCGTGATACTTATAGGCTGTCACCTGGATCTTGAGCGCCTTTTGGAAGGTTCAGAGGTTGTTAGGATACGGGATGGATCAAATCAGGCTGTTGTGGGGTTGTTGGGATCCATATCTTGTCTGTTAGGGATCGACGGCTAGGAGAGCTCCTTGATGGCTTGAGATCTGGTAGGTGTGTAGGTCTCAGGTAGCCTTGATAGGTTCTAGACCACTTCTCAACATGATTCCTTACCTAGGATGTTGTTACAGTAGGCTTAGGCTCTCCCGCGTCAAATTCCGCGGAGGTGAGTATTGGATCGTGGGTCGCTCAGTGAAGTCGGGCCATGGAGGCTCGAGGGAAACGAGCTACAGGAAGCTCGAGAGGGCCGAGCTATGGAAGCTCGGGGAGATGAGCTATGGAAGCTCGGGAGAGCCGAGCTATGGAAGCTCGGGGATGTCTTGGTGGACGAAGGAAGGGGGTCGGTCTTAGCTTCCTCGCATGGATATTGATGCAATGACGATTTTACCCCCCAACACATCTCTTTTCTATCGATGTGAGATTAAATCTTTCCTCCTATAATGGACGTTCTCATCGCACGCTATAAGCTAGCCAAAATCTATCCTTAAGTCGGATCATTGATGCTGCAAAGGTGGATGCTATGGTGGAACTTCATCACCGTTTATGGGTAGTCCTTTTTCTTATGCTCATCAACTTTCATACACTCAAATGGCTCTAATACCATTTGCTACAACTCAAGTTTACTTACTATCCATTAACTTTTACTCAAGTTTTTGCATCATGTAATTTCGATATGCTAATAGAGTTAATTAAGTCAACGGATGAGTTTGGAGTAATTCGAGCAAGCTAGGCTGACAATGACTGAATGGTGAGGTGAAGTCTAAGTGGGCTTTCCCCATGCCAATTGCAGCATTTGTAGAAGCTGGCTGGCTTAATTCCCACAACAAATCAAAGTGAACGTAGAAATATTAAGTTTTAGTTAAACAAACGCATGCCTCTTCACGTAGTCTAATGGACGAAAGTGTCAAAATGGTGGGCAGGCAAGCGAGCTAAGACTATGGTTTTCGTTTGTTGCTTTACGTGACTGGCGGGCAGGCGAGCCGTTGATAAAATGGAGTCAAACGACAGGCTTGCAGTTGTCCACCGCTTTGGACGGCGTCTGTCTTGATGAACAAAGTCATCCATCGTATTAAAGTTCAGATCCATTTCACATCTTTTTAAAACTTGGCCAACAAAATTGAGTGGGTGGTAGTTGAAATATAGGTGTCTTCAGAGTTGGCCCTTCGATCGCTTTCTAAGTCGGACCGAGAAGCGCATCATAATTAAGTCCCAATGTTCAGTTTGAATCAAAAGGTTGTTTCAAATTTGGTCCTTTCCCAGCGTGTCCACACTCCAGATAAGCTAGTGGTCTCTGATTCCAGTTTTCCACCACAATTTAATTCCGACCTTGTGGTGGTTGTCTTCAGAGGCTTACCACTTTCTTTTCTAATCGTTACAACCAGCCGATGTTCGGTGGAACGTATCTTGTCGAAAAAATCTTTATGCACTACATGGTGCATAATGTGTGCATCGTGCATGCATCGAGAATATTTTATCTTTTATACACCACATACACGGTCATAGGCATGCGTTGTCAATCATCATGCACAGTATGCAAAGAATTTTTCATGAAAAATAGAAAACAATAAGATGGATGAACTTATATACTCTTGAGACCATATTCGATGCGGCGATCTCATAGGAGTTCTGGAGAGATGTGTTACAAATGGAAGGGTCTCTCTAATTACCGGTTTAAAGCTTTAGTTTGGCAATGATAATTTGATTTGCTTCTAAAACCACTTAGGGTGCATGGAGTGGTCTTTAATATATAGGAGTATTCTTTGGAGATCTTCACTTGGTTAGCCTACTACGATGCTTCAATCCCATTTGCTTATTTAATTAATCTGTTAGTAAACTGAATCTATTTAGTTTTAAAATTTTTAGTGTAAATTAATTAATAGTAGCTAAACTTAAATTATAACTCTTTAAATTATTATTTTTATTCGATATAAGATTACTCATGCATGAAAGTATTACACCTACTCAATTAGTCCCACACTGGGGATGTGCTGGTTAGAAAAGGTTGGCCCATTAATATTGGTTATCTTTTCTGCAATGCACCACGTGAGACGGTATCCGATTGCTCTTGAATTGCCCCTTCACCAGGGAGCTGTGCTCTTCATTCTGTCCTTATATTAATTGAAGAGCTTACAACCTTTATCACTTTGGATAGAGGAAAAGATTAATTCTTAGAGGCTCTGACAAGACGAGTTGCTTCTCTCCCTTTGGTGGCACGTTTGGAATAAAAAGGAATGCCGAAACCTTTCTTTTAAATCCTCATCTTCACTCCCCATAAGGTCATCATCCTATTATGGTACAATCGGACGATCACACAAGTCTAGTGTAAATCAGTTCAGATGCATCAGAGGATAAGATTTACTGCAGAAGACTAGGATAGAGGACGCCCGGTCTCCATAACCAAAAGCCAGTATACTGAGCCACATAGGAAGCCATCCAGTCCGCCGCCGAGTTAGCTTCACGATATATATGACGAATCTGGACGGAACCAACCTTCCGAAGCATAGACCAAATATCCCTAAGGATCGGGTTAGAAGGACCAATACAGCAATGCTCGTTCTTCAACCAAGAAATAACCATCATAGAATCACCTTCCATCATGATCCTACGCGCGTGAAAAATCCGAACAGCATAAGAAATACCCGCCCAGGCAGCATAGAGCTCACTCATCGGGACAGAGGAGTCAAGAGAACCAAAACCTCCAGCCGCTAACAAGTCTCCCAACGGCCCTCGAATGATGAAAGCCGAACCAGCAACTCTACCACGGACGTTCCCGTCAAAGTTGATTTTGACAAATCCTGGAAGGAGGGGTTCCTAAGAAATAAAAATCGTATGCCGGTTCGCTGCAGAAGCAGCAGAGGAACCCCAGAGGCCAGAAGAGTCAGAACCAACACCACTAATAATACAGGCGCATTCCATCGACAATGAACTAATCTTCCTCATAATCCTATGAGGAGTAATAGAGTCATTTGAGAAGATGAGCTGATTCCTCGACATCCAAATCTGATATGTCATGATAGCCCAAAGACTCCGCTTATGCTGAGAACCCCACCGAATATCATGAAAGAACAAAAAGCGCGGGAAGGCCACACCATCCAATCTGCTAGAATAACCCATCAGATACTATATCCATCTAGCTCTGAGACAAAGAAAGATAGCATGATCAGAAGACTCCTCGCCCTGCCTGCATGGAGGACAGAACGGCTGAATAGATAGACCCTTACGAGATAGGAGGACACATATAGGAAGGCAGTCCCATAGGATTGTATTTCATTTGGCAAGGTTGAGAAAGCTTGTAAGCGTTTAAAACCATTATTGAACATAATCTGATTGAACTACTTTATATATTCTTATCCCCTCTCTCTTGCAATTATATTTCTGTTATAATTAAAGGGAACCTAGCTCCACCATTCATAGTCATTTATTTTCGGATGCAAAATTAATTAAAAATAATTAAATTAAAACTTCAAAACATAGCGTGTGTGGTCGACCAAACCAGAGAATAGTCAACTGAATCAAACTAATTTATTTTTCCTTCTTATCGACCCTTTTCCTATCTATATTTTTCTAATCTGATGTGGCTGATCCAACGCCATTAGAAAACCGTGAAGAAAACTGACGGAGCCCCGCTTCGGCTTTCGAGGTTCCCTCGGCCTCCGAGGTCCCTTCGGCCTCCGAGGTCCTTTCGGACATGGGCCACAATGATAGCATCCAGACTCGGCAACTCGACCTTCCCCCCGTCCGCCACCTTTTCTCTCTCCTATGCATAGAGCTAGCTTCTGCTCGGCCTCCAGCTCCCAAGCTCTCCTCGGACTTCTTCCTCGGCCTCAGCCCCGGTCGGCCCCAGTCGGCCTCGGCCTCCAGCCTCTGCCTCGGCTCCCGAGCTCCCCTCGGACTTCTCCCTTGGCCTCGGCCCCGGTCGGCCCCAGTCGGCCTCGGCCTCCAGCCTCTGCCTCGGCTCCCGAGCTCCCCTCGGACTTCTCCCTCATCCTCGGCCCCGGTCGGCCTTGGCCCCAGTCAGCCTCCGCCTCCAGCCTCCGCCTCGGCTCCCAAGCTCCCTCGGCCTCGGCCCCGGTCGGCCTCGGACGGCCCTAGCCTCCGGCCTCCGCCTTGGCTCCCGAGCTCCCCTCGGACTTCTCCCTCGGCCCCGACCCCGGTCGGCCTCGGCCTCGGCCCCATTCGGCCCCGGCCTCGAAACAACTTCCACTCGGTGTTGGCCCCTTCCTTCGGCCTCAGCCTCGGACGGCCCCGACCTCAGACTTCAGCCTCGGCCTCGGACCCCATGTCCCCTCGGCCCAGACCTCATATCCAGCTGCCTCGAGCCGCCTGATACACCCACATGGCCCACCAACCATCTGTGGCGACCATGTGGTCCACTATCTCCTGCAACAACCGTCCAACCCAACCACGTGGGGGACATGTTTGGCAAGCGTCGTAACGATCGGCCAAGCCATGCAATAGCCTACGACAACTGTCCAAACCAAAATAGCACCTGTCAACCAGCTGCAGCCACCTACTCTGACGGGACACGGCCTGTAACCTGACACGTCACGTGGAGGTAAGCTCCACTATTGCTACCATCAATTAATGCTCTAACAAGTGATCATGCCCCAAGACTGACAGGCTCTAAGCACCAATAAAAAGGGTAAGAGGGACCCCCGACCAGGTAACTCCATGAACTGCTACAACACTCCTAAACGCTCATTCTTGCTCATGGAGAGCTCTTCTTTGAGCCTCTCTCTCTTTCTCTTTCGAGCTTCCTCAAGCTCACGGCTGTTGCCCAGAGCACTGACTTGAGCGTTGGAGGGTCCCCGCCGGAATCTTTGTCCTCCGGGACTTGTTTGTAGGCCCACAGGTGCAAGAAGCTCGCCGGAGAATCCCGGGCTCACTGGAGGAGGCGACCGGATGCTTGTCGACGTTCGAGGGTGGTGATTTGGCATCAACAGATTGGCGCGCCAGGTCGGGGAGGGTCAGTGATGCTGGTTTGCAGATCCTCATCCCTTTTTTATCAAAATGATGGATCGTGAAGATAGTGATGACAAGAATCCGGGAAGCTTTCACCAGTTGCGCTGGGGGCACCTTCAACGAGCTGAGCAAAAGCTTCGGAGGCAACATCTCATGACCACGCAACGGCGGGCAAAAGCTTCCACTCCCTCTTTAGCCACTGCTCAGGCCAGCCATCCTTCATCCTGCCGGGAATCTCTTCAGCAAGAGGTCCACCGTCATCAAGCTCATCAGTGACTTAAATCTCAGAGAGCCATCACTCGCCGCCCAAGCCGCCTTCTCTCCTACGGACGGTGACGCAAAGGAAAGCCCAAGTAAGGGCAGCAGCACCTCCAGCTCCCATCCTTTCCAGAGCTGGCTTGGGAGATGAGAAGGTCAAGGCAAGGAGCTCCCAACTCCCGTTTCCATGCTCTCGGAAGGCCTCCGCCCAGCTCCGGTCTTCGCTGCCAGCTCTCATCGGCCTCGGAAGGCCTCCATCTCCTGCTCCCCTCAACTCCGGCCTGCCTCGGCTTCGGCTCCCAAGCCATGCAGTCACCGGGCTCCCCTCGGCCTCAGCCCCTTGGCCTATTTCACTGGGAGCCAGACCACTAGCGGACGGAAGCACTCAAGTCCACAAAAGGAAAACAAAGGTGCTGCAAGAGCTAAGTACGCTGCATTTAAGACAGTTTCTTTCATTGATACTTAAAAATGTCATGCAGGGAAGACCGACTCTGCATCGGCATTCAAGACCAACCTCGCGTTAACGTCTCAAAAGCCCAATGTACCATTAGCATTGAAGACCGATGTACCACCGGCAAAAAGCCCGAGGCCTGCTCGGCACTGCGAGCTTGATGTACCATCGACACCGAAGACCAATGTACCATTGGCACTGAAGACCGGCGTACCATCGACTCCCAAAAAGCCTGAGGCTAGTTCGGCACCTAAGCCCGAGGCTAGCTCGGCACCAAAAGCCCGAGGCCAGCTCGGCACTAAAGGCTAAAGACCAACTCCAACGTCGGCAGCAAAGATCGTTGGCGCAAAGAAAAAGGCATCTGACGACTCTCAGCTCTCAGGTCACCCTCCGGGGTTAAAGGCTCCCGAGCATGGTCCCATCCCAGCGACTCTCGGGTCACCCTTCGGGGTTCAAAAGGCTCTCGACGCCCTCAACTTTGCCTCAGCGGCTTCATCACAGCCTCAACGGCTTCATTTCAGCCTCAGCGGCTTCAACTCTATATCAGTGGCCAACAGCCAATCGGGTAATACCTTTATTTAATTATACACTTGCACATATTACTGATTACTTTCAGCCATCAAGAAGCCCCAAGACAACTCACAGCTGGGAAAGGCCAACCCCCCAACTTACAGTTGATGGGCACCCGCTTCCAGGCTCCGCATCGAAAGAGGACTACTGGCTGCCAGTCAATGGAAGTATGAAGATGTCTACACAAGGCACCGCAAAGAGAGGAAGAAGTCGGCCCCGCCCCAGCATCATTCTAACCCGCTTCGCCGCGGCACTCCCGCTCGGCCACCTCGGCCTTGGCCTCGGTCCCAGTCAGCCTCCGAGGTCCCTTCGGCCTCCGAGATCACCTCGGCTCCAGTCGGCCTTGGACGGCCTCGGCCCCAGTTGGCCTCGGCTTCAGTCGGCCTCGGCCTCAGTCCCTCGGCACTCCACTGCCCCCTCGGCCTCAACTCATGCTTGGCCTCGGACCTGTTCCCTCGAACTCGGCTTTTCTCCACGGCCTCGTACGGCCTTGGCACCAAGTTCCCATGGCGCTCGGCCCCGTCTCCTCTCTTCTAGCGGACGCCTCAGCCCCTCGGCACTCGGCCTTGGACACGTACCATCGGCACTCAAGCCCGACTCCGGTCGGCACTCAGCCTGACTCCGATCGGCACTTAGCCCGATGTACCATCGACATTCAAACCCGAGGTCAGCTTGACACCAAACGCGACGCAAAGGCAAATAGCTACGAAAAAGCTAAGTACACTACCCTTTAATAAAAAAGTTTCTTTTCATTAGTATATAAATGCATTATGGGAAAACCAACAAAACCAATCATTCAAAAGGCTCTCGTCGCTCCTGTGATCAGAAGGTCACCCCCGGGCTGGCCGCGAAACCCCTGCGGCGGTTCAAGACCTATGGTTCTAGTGACCTTGAGTTATCCCTCGGGCCGGCCATGAAACCCTCGAGGCAGTTTCGAGTAGCTCGACGGTATAGTGGCTAACGGATACCACTCGGCCTGGCTATCATATACCCCGAGTCGGTTCAAATTCCTAACAGCCCGTACCCGCTCGAATCACCTCCCGGACCAGCACACAGACACTCGAGGCAATTTTATTTCAGCCCCCACGACTCTATTTCTGCCTCGACAATTTTATTTCAGCCTCAATGGCTTATCTCTGCCTCCGCGGCATTATTGCATCCTCAATGGCTCCCTCTGCCTCAGCGGCATCATTGCAGCTTCAACGGCTCTCTACCTCAGTGGCATCATTGCGGCCTCATTAGCTCTCTGCCTCAACAGCATGTGGACAGGGATCCACATCCAACTTTTTGTCAAAAGTTGAAGACCCAAAGTCAGGTGGGGATCAGCCACTTGGGAGGTAACACCCCTTTCGCCTTACTGGGGTGGGCCAGCTTCGTCTTAAGAGCGAGGGGGAATCTGATGTGGCTGATCCAATGCCGTTAGAGAACCATGAAGGAAACTGACGGAGCCCCGCTTCGGCCTCCGAGGTCCCTTCGGACATGGGCCACAATGATCGCATCCAGACTCGGCAACTCAACCTTCCCCCCGTCCACCACCTTTTCTCGCTCCTTCGCATGGAGCCAGCTTCTGTTCGGCCTCCAGCTCCCGAGCTCCCCTTGGACTTCTCCCTCGGCCTCGGCCCCGTCGGCCCCAGTCGACCTCGGCCTCCAGCCTCTGCCTCGGCTCCCGAGCTCCCCTCGGCCTCGGCCCCGGTCGGCCCCAGTTGGCCTTGGCCTCCAGCCTCCACCTCAGCTCCCAAGCTTCCCTTGGACTTCTCCCTCGGCCTCGGCCCCGGTCGGCCTCGGCATCCAGCCTCCGCCTCGGCTCCCGAGCTCCCCTCAGACTTCTCCCTCAGCCTCGGCCCCGGCCCCGGTCGGCCTCGGCCCCGGTCAACCTCGGCTACATTTGGCCTCAGCCTCTAGCCTCCGCTTCGACTCCCGAGCTCCCCTCGGCCTCGGCCCCAGTCGGCCTCGGCCTCCAGCCTTCGCCTCGACTTCCAAGCTCCCCTCGGACTTCTCCCTTGGCCTCGGCCCCGGTCGGCCTCGGCCCCATTTGGCCTCGGCCTCCAGCCTCTGCCTCGGCTCCCAAGCTCCCCTCGGACTTCTCTCTCGGCCTCGGCCCCGGTCGGCTTCGGCCTCGGCCTCATTCGGCCCCGGCCTTGGAACAACTTCTACTCGGTGTCGGCCCCTTCCTTCAGCCTTAGCCTCGGACGGCCCCGGCCTTAGACTTCAGTCTCAGCCTCGGACCCAGTGTCCCCTCGGCTCGGACCTCATATCCAGCTGCCTCGAGCTGCCTGACACACCCACATGACCACCAACTGTCTGTGGTGACCACATGGTCCACTATCTCCTGCAACAACCGTCCAAGCCAAGCACGTGGGGGACACGTCTGGCAAGCGCCGTAACGATCGGCCACGCCCTACAACAGCCTGCGACAACTGTCCAAACCAAAATAGCACCTATCAACCAGCTGCAGCCACCTACTCTAACGGGACATGGCCTGCAGCCTGACACGTCACGTGGAGGTAAGCTCCGCTATTGCTGCCATTAATTAATGCTCTGACAAGTGATCATACCCCAAGACTGACAGGCTCTAAGCACCAATAAAAAGGATAAGAGGGACCCCCGACCAGGTAACTCCATGAACCACTACAACACTCCTAAATGCTCATTCTTGCTCACAGAGAGCTCTTCTCTGAGCCTCTCTTTCTTTCTCTTTCGAGCTTCCTCAAGCTCACGGTGTTGCCTAGAGCACTGACTTGAGCGTCGGAGGGTCCCCACCGGAATCTTCGGCCTTCGGAACTTGTTTGCAGGCCCACAGGCGCAAGAAGCTCGCTGGAGGATCTTGGGCTCGCTGGAGGAGGCGACCGAATGCTCACCAATGTTCGAGGGCAGTGATTTGGCGTCAACAATATATACATCAGAATCAAAGTTCTCCCTCGAATATACATTTCTAAGCTTGTTACTCACTGATTTTCTCAAATCATTAGCTTTCGATGCAAGATTTTAGGGGTTTTGCTTTTATTTTTGTTAAGTCTATTTGTTTTGATAAAGTTTCAAAATTTTTGCTAGTTTGTGTTGGATCTCAGGCTAAAATTTGAGCTTCACCATAGGGGTTTTATGTGCTAACGTATAATATTTACTTTCATGCTCTAATAATGCTAGAATATCTTTTTCTATTCATGGCTAATCCTTACTCTAGGTATTTTGGAGGCTCTACAATCCACTTTCGCTTAAATTCTAGACAATTAAATACAATTTAAGTTCTTTTAAGGCTTCTATTGGTTGACTATGAGTAAATAATAATCTCTATAGTATATTTAACTGATTTATGTAGCAGATTCTTTATGAGCTAGTATATAACTATGATTATTGAGTATTGACATATATACATGTATATAAAAAATTCTATTTATTTGTTTGTGTGAAAATCGAGCATGTGTTTATAATTAGCCTTTGAGCAAGAATCATATTGATAGCCTCTTCTAAATTTATTCATGATATGAATTATTATATTGATTATACTTATGCTATATGGCATATTTTCTTCAGTAAAGGATAAAGACAAGCATGAATATATAAGATGAACTTTTTGCAATATTATACATGATCTTATGTCTTTATAAATTATTAAAGTATTGTTGAACCTCATGTTCTGATGAATGATTGATGTTTATTTAAATTTTGTTATGAGACATTATATCGTTATGAATGATTATCTGAATTCTATTATGTGAACATATGCTCTTGTGAATTGATAATCTTTTAAACTTTGATATGTTACTTAAGCTCATATGAATTAATAAGTGCTATCTAACATGTGAAATGATGCATGTTCATGATTGATATTTAATTATCCTTTTAGTAGTAGGGTTGATATTAGGCTTGTGTGCAAGCTATTCATATGTTTTAGTGCTAAATCCCTATTAGCATATTGTTTTTTAGCTTTTTAGTCATTTGTTTCTCAGCTTTCTAACCGTTTGTTACTTGACTATTTAGCTGTCTATTGTTTAGCTATTGTAGATAGCTATCTGATATAACATTCAGTATCGAGACCATATCTGTAGGTATGCATTATATATATATATATATATATATATATATATTAGTATGTACATTGTTCATTCTTATGTTTTAATTTTACCTCTATTGAATACTTAAGATAATTATCAATGGTAGTTTCTACTATATATTGCTTAACTAATATAATTCAATGGTTTCATGTTTTAGCACTTATGAATCTTATATGTGTGTAGAATTAATTAATAACATTACTCTTTACTTATCTTCATTTATTATATTTGTTATTATCTATTTATTGAGTGGGTCTCAACCCTTACAATATTTTTTCCATAGTTGGTCCTTGATCCCATAGATAAATCATGTCATTTCAAAGTTTTCATTTTGCTTTTGAATAACCTTAGTATCTTACATTTATCGGGCTTTACTAATTAAATAAGTTATATCTTTTTGTACATCTCTTAAGTTATATCTTTTATACATGTGGAGCTCTACACTACCATATAGAAGGATCTTTATAAATATTTGTATTTGACTCTATTGATGTGTATGTATATATCTATGCAGATACCACTTTTGATGAGTATATATGTATGTTATAGATATCCGTAACTTATTTTAATATTAATTATTTATGATCATGAAGTTATTTAAGGCTTATGTGGGCCAAGGTGGGCTCCAATCATCTTAGTTCTCATGTTGATTACATGAACCTCTAGTTTGGATCATGACGTACATATTGGTTGCAAGAGGAAATGATAGTAGTTGTTCTAGAGTTCCAACACCTTTGGTTTCATCCCTTTGCTTATTTTTGAGCTTATGATATAATTCGCTATCATATGACTTTCTTTCTTGCTGAAATGGTAAAAGAGTGACTTGATTTCAAAGAAAAAGAATTACTGTTGGAATTGCATGAAACAACAAAAGTAGGTTCTATGAATAATATTTTAAAGAGTTGCATACCATAGAAATTGGCTCAATTTCTATGTTTAGATTAGGATACACGCGCGCGCGTTTAAATTGCATACAAGTCATTAGCTCGATCTCATAAAGAATACGACGGTGATAATTCCGATTGCTATGGAATAAAGTCATATACGAAACATAACTTATTTTTTGGCACTGGTAGCCATCTTTGTGGCCCGTGATCAGGTATGGTAGTTGTCCCTGTGAGAGGTTTGAAGCCAATCAAAAACTTGGGCTGCCGAAAGAGTGGATTATATATGGAGAAAGGATGTTGGGTTCAACGGCAGGAGTGGAGAATGAGTAGGGCTGTAATCGAGCTGAGCTGAGCCCTCAAGCTTAGCTCATTAATAAATACTTAAGCTCGAGCTCATTTAAATTTGAAAAGCCTTGTTCAAGCTCGGCTCGAGCTCGATTACAAAAATCTTGGGCTCAACTCGAGCTCGCTCATTTGATATGATTAGAAAGCTCGATAAGCTCAACTCAGAAAAAGCTCGTTTCAAACTCAAGCTTGAATTGAGCTCGTTTCAAGCTGGACTCAAATTAAGCTTGTTTAAAGCTCGGCTCGAGAATTAAAAAAAAAAAAAAGCTTGATTCTTATGTTGGAAATAAGATCCGAACCTTTTGGTGAAGACCATCACCATGAAGCCCAAGAATCATTTATGTTTAATCATCAAGAATCCATAATCGACAAACGGAAGTGTACCTGGATCCATATTACTTGATTGCTCTCCAGAACCCTGCGGTTGGCCTTCCATATCAACACGTACTCTCAGAGAGCCCTTTAGAATTTTCTCTAGGCTATTCTTTCTGATGATGTGATTCAGAGAAGAAGGTCGTACGTGCGATCCAGGGACCATAACCGCTATATATAGATAATTTCATCATTATCCTTTGGTATTTCTATTTTAGCCCATCATAAAAAATAGAAATAACCCCTTAGGTCTCTACACATTAAAGGGTCACACTTAATCAGATACATTAAAGCCCAAATCACTGAAACCTCAGCTAATCACTTTTAATTGGGCTTAACCTTATTTGACAGTCCGCAACACATAATTATTTCACATATAAGCCCAATGTTGGATTAAAAAAACTAACAATCTCCCACTGGGCTATATGTGTAACCTTATAATTATGTTGCAAAAATAACCAAATGAGCTCAATTTTACTGTCATTACTGAAATGTATCTATAACCAATCCGATCCATCAACCATACCAACATAGGATCAAAGCGGCCTTTGTTATATCTATCATAACTCGACCCATCAATGGTCACGTATGTTGACACAACTGAATGACATGGATCATGGTGTGGATTTGTAGCATGGAAATTACATGTAATGTGATCTTAACATGTCTATTTCCAACTGGTCCTTCTTAAACTTGAGTGAGATCAAAACTTTAACATAATTGTACAGAGTGTACTGAACTGAATGAAATACTTTATTTCTGATCAGAAAATATCCAAACACATAAGTGTGTACAAACCAAACATAAAGTATAAAATAGAAGCAATACAAACTCCCACTGAATCTAAGCATCGTCATGCTTTATAACGCCCATGTGAGCAGTATGCTCATGAAAAACTTTGGGCAGCACATCCTTTGTAAGGGGATCTGCAACCATGAAGTTTGTCCCTATATGCTCTATAGAAATCTGACCACTCTGTACTCTTTCCTTTACAACCAGGAACTTGATGTCAATATGCTTTGACTTGGTCGAGCTCCTATTGTTGTTGGAATACAATACGGCTGACTTATTGTCACAAAATAACTTTAGCGGTCTTTCAATTCCTTCCAATATGCGCAGCCCAGTGACAAAATTTTTCAGCCATATCCCATGATTGGATGCTTCATAACATGCTATAAATTCTGCTGCCATGATAGAAGAAGCTATGAGTGTCTGTTTTGCACTTCTCCAAGAAATAGCCCCACCACCTAATAGATATACATAGCCCGAAGTGGATCTTTTACTATCTTGGCATCCCGCAAAGTCGAAGTCATAATACCCAATGATCTCAAAATGATCTGATCTCCTATATGTGAGCATGTAATCTTTTGTTCTTTTCAGATATCTCATAACCCTTTTGGCTGCTTTCCAATGATCTATACCTGGGTTGCTTAAATATTTGCCTAACACTCCAACAATGTACGTAATATCCGGACGCGTACAAACTTGAGCATACATTAGACTCCCTACAACCGAAGCATAAGGAATCTTCTGCATCTCTTCAACTTCAAGGTTTCCTTTTGGGCACTAATTAATACTAAATTTATCTCCTTTAGCGACAGGGGTATCACCTGGTTTGCAATTTTGCATGCCAAATCTCTTAAGTACTTTATCGATATAGCTCCTTTGTGATAATCCAAGGATACCCTGAGAACGATCTCGATGTATCTGGATTCCCAATACAAAGGAGGCATCACCAAGATCTTTCGTTTAAAAATTGCTTGATAGAAATCTCTTGGTTTCGTGTAACATGCCTATATCATTTGTGGCAAGCAAAATGTCTTCCACATACAAAACCAGAAAAATATATTTACTTCCACTGAACTTATGATACACACAATCATCAACTGCATTCACTTTAAAATTAAATGAGAGAATTACTTGATGAAATTTGTGGTACCATTGACGAGAAGCTTGCTTTAACCCATAAATGAATTTTGTCAATTTGCAAACCATTTTCTTTGAGTCTCTTGACACAAAGTTTTCTGGTTGCACCATATAAATTGTCTCATCAATGACTCCATTGAGAAATGCCGTCTTGACATCCATTTGATGTAGTTCCATATCATACTGTGCAACAAGAGCCATAATTGTTCTAAAAGAGTCCTTCGATGAAACTGGAGAGAAGGTCTCTTTAAAGTCAATCCCTTCCTTTTGAGTATAGCCTTTAGCCACAAGATGAGCTTTTTATACCTTTCCATATTACCCTTTGAATCCCGTTTGGTCTTAAAAATCCATTTGCAATCAATGGGTTTCACACCTTCTGGTAATGGGATAAGTTTCCAAACTTTATTGTCTTGCATAGACTTATACTCTTCTTTCATTGCTTCAATCCACTTTTCTGAATTAGAACCTTGTATGGCTTGAAGGAAGTTGACAGGATCATTTTCCATCATGCCATTATTTTTCTCATGTTCCTGAAGAAACACTATATAATCATCTGGAATAGCATTCTTCCTTTCTCTAATGGATAACCGCAAATGCACTTGTTCTTGAGGTTGTTGAGTTTGTACCTCTGAGGGTTGAACAACAATTTCTTGTTGTTCTAGAATTGCAACTTGATCATTATTAAAAGTAATTATAGGAATAGGAACTAGCTGCTCTTCAACAATAGTAGTAGGTTCCAATTCCTCCTCAAAGACAAAGTCTCTAACTTTATTTCTCCCCCCAAACTCAATATCCTCAAAGAATGTTGCAGTTTCCGTCTCAAAAATTATCCTTGATTTGGGATCATAAAACTTGTAACCCCTGGATCGCTCAGAATACCCTACAAAATAGCTGCTCACTGTCCTGGAGTCCAATTTCTTTTCATATGGCCTATAAGGCCTTGCCTCAGCTGGACATCCCCAAACATGAAAATGCTTTAGACTAGGCTTCCGTCCTATCCAAAGCTCATAAGGTGTTTTGACAACTGCTTTAGTTGGTACTCTGTTCAAAATGTAGGCTGCTGTCTTTAGTGCCTCTCTCCAGAGTGACTTTGGTAAGGTAGAATGACAAATCATACTCCTTACCATATCCTTAAGAGTCATGTTTCATCTTTCAGATACACCATTCATGCTAGGTGACCCTGGCATGGTGTATTATGGGACAATTTCACACTCCTCTAGGTATCTGGCAAATGGTCCTGGACGTTGTTCACCTGATCCGTCATATCTACCGTAATATTCACCACCACGGTCAGATCTGATTCCTTTAATCCTTTTGTTGAGCTGAAGCTCAACTTCAGCTTTAAATGATTTGAACACGTCCAAGACTTGGAACTTTTCATGAATAAGAAATAGGTATGCATATCTTGAATAATCATCTATGAATGATACAAAATATTGTTGACCATTCCAAGAAGGTGTAGGAAATGGTCCACACATATCCGTATGTATCAACTCTAAGACTTCCATAGTTATATATGCACCCAATTTCTTTGTTTTGATCTGTTTGCCCTTAATGTAATCAACACAGACATTAAAGTCTGTAAAATCAAGAGAATCCAAAATTCCATCTGACACAAGTCGTTCAACTCTATTTCTAGAGATGTGACCTAATCGCTTATGCCATAATATCCCTGAATTTTCATTGCAAATTTTACGCTTAGTACCTCTTGATTCCATATTCAGGGTTTTATTATAAGAAGCAACAGTATCAAGCAAATATAGATTTTCATACATCATAAGAGAACCAGTTTCAATAATATTTGAATTTAACGAAAGACTAAACTGACTATTTCCAAATGAACAACAATATCCTAATTTGTCCAAAGCTAAAATAGAAACCAAATTCCGTCTAAAGGACGGTACTACAAAAGTGTCTTTCAAATCCAAATAATAACCAGAACTTAATAACAATCTAAAATGCCCAATTGCCTCCACATCTACCGACTTGCCATCTCCCGTATAAATGTGTCTTTCAGCATCAGTTGGCCTTCGGTAGCTTAGGCAACCCTCCATTGAAACACTGATGTTAGTAGTAGCACCAGAATCTAACCATAAAGTGTTTCTAGGTACTAAAGCTATATTTACTTCAGAACAGACCATATTAAGAAATGTACCTTTCTTTTCATGCCATGCATAAAATTTAAAACATCCCTTTTTAATGTGTCCAAACTTATTACCAAAGAAACAACTATTTTTATCCTGATTTTGTTTCTTCTTTGCTGGACCCTTAGCAGCCTTATTCTTTATTTTCTTGCTTTTATCCCTGCCCTTGAAGTTATTATCATTAAGAACCGGCACCGAATTGTTGTAATGATCAAACACTAACAATAATGCATGTCAAATAATAAATCTATCTTTAGATCGACTTATTACCATCACACATATGTGTAGTTCGGTCGGGCATTAACCTTCCTTTGGACCGATTAATACCCGCATGAAACATGCACATACACAACATCCAACATCCTTCATGAACCATCTACACAAGAAAGGTTACTTTGGTGATATCTTGTTTCAATTAGTTCAATTTCGAACGAACGATGAATAAATTTATTAGGAATAAAAATACCATTAATTTGAATTTGATTGAACCTCTTTAAAAAATAACGATATGTTATTTTGTGGTTCCAACTCAATTTTTATAACATAAAAATAATTTATCAATAGATAAAGCTTTACTTTATGGAACCAATTAAACTATACGGAAGGAGGTTGCTCATACTCATAGAGTTAAAAATAATAATTTTTTAAAAGTCAAAAAATATTGCCAAAGGTTCAAAATTCATGCATTAATTATTCATAAATATTATCTCCTTTCATGCATTAAATACCATAAATTAAATAAGATTCCAGCGGTATTATCTCAACAGAAATCCAAATATTATATCCCAACCCAAAAAATAATAAAATTTAAAGGAATTCCATGTGGTTTTGGATTTCCATGATTGCATGAGGGAAAAGAGTCCCAACGCCCAAACAATATCTTCATAGTATATCTTTTTTATTTCCTTAAAAGGGGCCGAATCCAGAAGGAAAGGAGTCCCAACGCCTAGAAAAAATGGAACTCCATTGTAATTCCAAACAATTTTCTTCCTATTTTCTTTATCCCATGGTTTGAGATATCCAACCACCAGATTTTTAGAAAGATTTTCTAAATTTTCATTTAGATTTCCATCCGATTCTTCTCTCTCCAAATATAGCCGGGTTTCTTTCCAATAAGAGGAATTTCCTTTTGAAGTTTCATATAATGGCTCCAACCGAACGGATATAATGGGAAAAAATTCTTAAACGGTTCTCTTAAAAAAATGAGATAACATGTCATTATGATTTTAAAAGGAAATCAATCCCATTCGGTTACCCCAATAAATTCAAAGATTGCGTCAAATTTTCGGCGAAGGAACGGAACGCCTCAATTTTTTTTTTCCGCATTAACTAACCACTCGTGATGGAATCCTGAATCCATCGGCCCAACTAAGAAATAAATTAAATATAAATTTAACTTTATCTGTAATTAAGCTTTATCTTATCAGATGAAAGATCTCATCTCTGGATGCAGTGAAAGATCTCATCTCCGGATGCAGCGAATATCGCTCTTAACATCATGGATACAGCGAATATCTTTCGCTCTTAACATAAAAATTCATGATCATTAACCCAGAAGTAAAATAAAGTTTTGATGCACTATGACCTTTATTTTATTTAAAAATTAGATCTACAGATATTAAAAATATCATTGACATCAAAATAAAATTTTAAACTAATGAGTATTTGTCTCACGGTTGCTGAATAAAACCAAAAAAGTCATATGCATAAATGTGAATATCAATGCATATAACCAAAAAAAATTTCTCAACGATTCAACATGAATAGGGCTCTGATACCAATTGTTGGAAATAAGATCCGAACCTTTTGGTGAAGACCATCACCATGAAGCCCAAGAATCATTCATGTTTAATCATCAAGAATCCATAATCGACAAACGGAAGCGCAGTTGCCTTTCAGATTAACACGTACTCCCAGAGAGCCCTTTAGAATTTTCTCTATGCTATTCTTTCTGATGATGGGATTCAGAGAAGAAGGTCGTACATGCGATCCAGGGACCATCACCGCTATATATAGATAATTTCATCATTATCCTTTGATATTTCTATTTTAGCCCATCATAAAAATTGAAATAATCCCTTAGGTCTCTACACATTAAAGGGCCACACTTAATCATATACATTAAAGCCCAAATCACTGAAACCTGATCACTTTTAATTGGGCTTAACCTTATTTGATAGTCCGCAACACATAATTATTTAACATATAAGCCCAATGTTGGATTAAAAAATCCAACATCTTAAACCCAAAGAGCAGCTAGAGAGATGAAAAGATAGAGAAGATGAAAGGACATCTTGCTCACGAGCTTCTAATCGAGCCAGCTCGTGAGCTCTTAATTGAGTCGTCTCATGGGCTCTTAATCGAGCTGTCTCACGAGCTCCTAATCGAATCTACTCTCATGCTTAAGCTCGACTCATTTATCAAACGAGCTCTAATATGAAGCTCAAGCTCGGCTCGTTTACATGACGAGCTGAACATGAATGAGCTTTTATCGAGTCGAGCCTCGAGTAGCCCGTGAGCGGCTTGGCTCAATTACATCGCTAAGAATGAGGAACCATTAGCACCGATCACTATTTCTTCTATCGTATTGGTGTATTAGAGAGTTAAAAAGCATTACCGAAAAGAAATGTAACTCGAGAAAAAAATGAAAGCTTGAGTAAATAAAACACCAGGAATTCAGAGATGAAAGATCATAGGAAGAGAGCAAAATGATATTTTTCCCTGCTCTAACATCATGTTAAAATGAATTGAGGCCAAAGAATGGTTTCACATTGAGTAATAACTTTAGAGAGAGCATAGATTCATAATAACAAAATATGGTAATTAATTAATTAATTTTAAATTTTATTTTAATTTTATTATAAATTTTTTATATCTTTTAAGTGGTCTTCTATTTTTTGGCTAAAATATATAATGTTATAATAAAAATCAAGATTCTCTATAAACTAATTTTAAAATATATATTAAAATATTATAAATATTAATATATATTATATGCAATATAATATATTATAATATTATTAAATATCTCATTATAATTATAAGTTTTTATTAATATATAATATAATTTTTTAGCAATATATTTTATAATAATTTAATATGAAGGAGGTCATAAATATTAAAAATTTAATATTTAATATTTACATATCATTATATAAATATAATTTTTTTAAGATATTGATAATTATATGTATTAAATATTAATATATATAATATTAAATATTTAAATATTATAGTACAAATTAAATATATAACTAGAGTAAGTTTATAAATACTTATATGGAAGTCGAAAGTATAATTTAAATTACTAGACTTTGATAATCATATCTATCTTTTATGTTGAAATTGGATTACTATGTGTTGGCCCAGGTCAATGCCCACACAAAATCCCAATAGACGGGACTCTTCGTATTCCTCTGGCTTATCTGCTCCTTATCTATAAGAAGACCCGATGTGTCTTCAGAAGATAGACAGAGAGACAAAGTCTCAGAAGCCTTCCTCTTTCTCTCCCTCCGGTCTGCGGCTTAGGGGCATGGATAAACAGGGGACTCTAGTAGCCCCCGACGACCGACGATCCTACTTCCGCTGCTATCGATATTGAGGTATGTCCGTCATTGTCGGTCTTCTGCTGTGGCCATGGGTGCCACAACGGACCTTGGGAAGCTCGGACCGGAGGGGAGGGTCCATCGGATCCTCACCGGCGGCTAGGAGGTTCTTTCTCGGCTGCTCGGGATTTTTTCTCCTTCCGCGGCCGGCGGTGGTAGGGGATGCCTTTCCCCTTCCTTCGGTCTCGGATACGTCTATGTGATACAAATCATTCCCCTCCTCTGTTCTCAAAGCCTAGAGACACCGGACTCGTTCCAGCAACCGACGTTGGCCCTGCTTCTCGCCGAAACTTGTTCGACTCCTTCCCCGGCCGCTGGAGGGCTGGGGAAGCCCCTGCCTCTGTTGCAAATGCGACAAACACAGGGACCCTGTTATCACCGGGTGTTCTTCGGTGGTCGGCGATGCCTCGCCTACTGCCGGAGACCCTCCGGGGGGTCGTCCCCGTTGTCCCGGCCTCTTTTTCGGCCGCTGGATGACTAGGGAAGCCTGATCGCCGCCGTGTGGGCAGCGGGTGTGCTCGTGCCCGCTGGCCGTAGGGCCGCTGAAAAGGTTCCGGCGGCTGGTTGACCATCTCTCCTCGACTAGAGCTCTTCCTCGGAGCTCCAGCAGGGCCGTCGGAGGGCCGGGACCCACCCGCACCACCACTGTGCACGCGATGGGCACAGCAAGCATCGTGAGTTTATGGGTGGTGCCATCCGTAAATTCAAAGTCTTAAGCAGGGGCTTTTTTTGTCTTTCTGACATGGTATTTAAATTGTTTTTCAGATTTTCTGGTTATTTTAAAATTTAAAAAAAATTAAAAAAATTACAAAAAATTACAAAAAATTACAAAAAAATAGAAAAAATCATAGAAAATTATAAAAAATTATAAAAATTCATAGAATATCATAGAAATTTATTGAATTTTTTTTTGATGTGGCATGATAGTTTATGCTTTGTGCATGAATATATTAATTGACATACTGACTGTTCTTTTTCTGTGAAATTTTTTCTGGATGCATAATTATTTATGTTTATGTACAAATATGATTTATGCATAATTCTGCCTGTTATTTATGTTGAAATAATTATTTATGCTTAGTGCATGAGAAAATTTATGTCAAATGCTATGTATTTTCTGCGAGCATGTTTCTTTATGACTTGGTGCATAAATAATATATTATTTATAAATTATGTCTTTAGTTGACATGAAATATATGCTTGTTGTAGCATATGTTTGCATTGCAGATTTGTTCCAACGTTGGTTTTGTGAACATTATAGATATGTTCTATGAAAATTTATCATATTCCATGTTCCATCTCATTAAATGAGTAATGATTATGAGTTTAGCGAAATTTTCGATCTCATTTATAAGAAGGAACATTCGTAATCTGCTTATTTTTCTAGATATCAGTATACACTGATATGTGCCTAATGTCCATACCTTGCTTGACTGAATGAGTGATGGCCTTCAAATATGTGATAGCTAATCTCAACAAAGGTGAGAAGTTAGATGGACAAAATTATGAAATATGGCATAGAAAAATCTAATACCTACGGAATGAATTAGAAGTCTTGAAGACCCTGACAACTAGTATGACACCACCAGCGCCTGGCACTACTGAGCAAACATCGCCTTGATCGAAAAGCCTATGACAATTGGGTAAAGAAATATCGTTGTGCACGCTTTACCATGTTGAACAGCATTCACAATGATCTTATTGGCAACTTTGAGCATTGCCAGACTGCTCAGGATATGTGGAACAAGCTTAAGATCAGGTTTGGTCAAACTTTGTCCACAAGGCTACGTGCCTTGAACCTTAGATTCATACAATATGTCAAGGATCCCGATCATTCCATGTCGACCCACCTTTGTGTGATGGAAAACATGATTAGGGATATGAAGGCTGCTGGAGTTGACCTTACTGATGAGCAACAAGTCCTCACAGTGATTCGTTCACTGCCAGACCCTTAGTGGAGTCAGATGAAGCTCTTGATGACTCATAGTGAGCACATTAAGACTTTTGAGAACATTGCTTATCACCTTGAGTTAGAGGCTGAACAAATTGAGACTTCCCTTCCTTCGGCCTATGTAGTTACTGATGGGTCTTTGAGGCCCAAGAACAAAAAGAAGGGAAAGGCATGTAACAGGAGTGCACAGGGATATAAAGAAAAAACTGTGGCCAAACCTAAGAGAGGACATCGAGGGGGCAAGAGAGATGTGACATTAAGTGCTACAACTATGGAGCAAAAGGCCACTTTGTTCGTGATTACACTTAGCCAAAGAACATATTCTCCATATTAAGCTCTCTCTATGTTTGTTCATATGCATTAGTTGCTGACTCACTCCCTGATTGGATTGTAGATACGGGAGAGAACAAACATATAGTGCGAGATCGAGTAGCTTTTATGGATTTTCACCGAATACCAGGAGATACCCAATTTGTCATACTTGGGAATGGTCTGCGTGAGCAGGTTTTGGATGTAGGAGCATATCGTGTTATGCTTCGTGGTGGACATGTGCATGACATTTTGTATGTCCCAACTATTCGGTGTAATCTTTATTCTGTTCTTGCCCTGTTGGCACTTGGTTACACTTTTAATTTTTCGGGTGACCGTATGTCAGTCTATCTTGATGGTGTTTTATCCTTTTATGGATATTTATCACAAGGGTTCTTTAAACTGGATTGTGAAATGTATGCTTCTTATTCCTCATTTTCTTGTGCTTCTATTCCTGCCTGTGATGATAGTTTTCTTTGGCATTCCAGACTTGGTCATGTGGGCCAAGATAGGATGGCACGTATGGCTAAAGCACGGCTATTAGGCCCTCTTACCAAGATAAGTCTACTTGTGTGTGAGTCTTGTCTAGAAGGAAAGGCAGCAAGAAAGCCTTTTGGTAAGGCTACTAGGGCCTCTCATCCATTAGAACTAGTTCACTCTGATATCTATGGACCCATGAGTGTCAAGGTGCGCCATGGCGCTTCCTATTTTCTCACATTTATAGATGATTTTTCACGATTTGGGTATGTGTACCTAATCTCCCACCGCTATGAAGCGCTGGATTGTTTCAGACGATTTTTAGCTGAGGTAGAAAATCAGAAGGAGAGGTCTTTGAAGACTCTCCGGACTGATAGAGGTCGTGAATATCTATCTGAGCAATTCCAATGGCTCTGTGTGGAAAAAGGGATACGCAGGCAGCTTGCTATTCCTGGGACATCGCAACAAAGTGGTGTTGCCGAGCGTCGAAATAGGACTTTACTAGACATGGTTAGGTCGATGATGGCGCAGGTAAATCTTTCAATTAGTTTATGAGGAGATGCGCTATTGACTGCTGCCTACATCCTTAACCGTGTACCTAGTAAAAAGTACCCTCTACTCCATATGAGCTATGGTATGGTGCGCAACCCTTTTATGGATCATTCAAAGGGTTACGTGATGTATGGTGTGCATCCTGATGGAGGGTTGGCTGAAGTGGGATCCAGAGACGTGAAGTTCCTAGAGAATGACTTCCAGAGTATTGGTGACATTAGAAAGGACCTGTCTATGTATGAGTTACAAGAGGACCTTCCTCCTATCTCTGGCGAGAGAGGCGATATTCGACCTGTCTCAGAGATCGCCATAGATAGTGAGAATGCTAGACCCAGTGGAAGTGCCGCAACAGATAGTGAAAGCGCACAAGCTGAGCCTAATAGGAGCTCACCCATAAGGGTTGATGTACCACCTTAGAGTGGTCCTCAGGGTCCAGATCCGTAGTTTTGAAGAAGCAAATGTCATCATATTCCACGATGACATTTTGGGATTGAAGGGAATGTATTTCTCTGCACTCTGTTGGATCCAGATGAGCTTGCTTCTGTTGAAGAGGCGCTCGATTCACCTGCTCATAGTGAGTGGCAAGCTGCTATGGAAGATGAGATAGTATCGATGGCCAAGAATCATGTGTGGGACTTGGTAGACTTTTCGCTTAGGCGCAAATCTATAGGAAATAAGTGGGTTCTTAAGATAAAGTGCAAGGATGATGGATCAATTGATAAGTACAAGGCTCGTCTTGTGGCGAAGGGCTATACCCAGATGGAGGGTGTAGACTATGAGGAGACATTTTCTCCTATGGTGAGATTTGTCTCCATCCGCCTGATCCTAGCTACAGTAGCCCATTTAGACTTGGAGCTACATCAAATGGATGTTAAAACAGCGTTTCTTAATGGATGCCTGGATGAAGAGATCTATATGGATCAACCCTTGGGCTTTGTGACCAAAGGATAGGAGGGCAAAGTGTGCCACTTTAGAAGATTCATATATGGTCTCAAGCAGTCATCTAGGCAATGGTACCTCAAGTTTCATAAAGTCATTACATCGATTGGCTTAGATATGATTGAGGAGAACCACTGTGTGTACATTAAGAAATTAGATGATGGGATTCTGATTTTGGTGTTGTATGTAGATGACATCCTAATTGCTGGGAGTTCTATAGGAGTGATCAATGCTACTAAGGAGTGGTTGTCCTCTGTCTTTGAGATGAAGGATATGGGTGAGGCAAATTTTGTGCTGAGAGTGAGGATCCTAAGGAATCGTGCTAAGATATTTCTTGGTTTGTCACAAGAAATGTATATTGAGAAAGTCTTAGAACGATTCCGAATGCACTATTCTAAGCTCATTGATACCCCAATAGAGAAGGGTTGTACTTTAAGCATCGATCAGTGCCCTAGAACTGATGAGGAGAGAGAAAAGATGAGCAGGATCCCCTATGCTAGTGCAGTAGGGAGCTTGATGTACGCTATGTTGTATACTTGCCCTGACATTTGCTTTGCAGTCGGCTTGGTTAGCTGATACCAAAGTAATCCAGGACTTGCTCATTGGGTTGCAGTTAAAAGGATTTTTTGTTACCTTCATGGTACTGTCGATCTCACCCTATGCTATCAGGGTGGAGATTTGAAATTAAGGGGTTTTTGTGACTATGATTGGGCTGTTGATAGGAACGAGCGTAGATCCACCACATAATATATGTTCATTTTTGATGGAGGAGCTATCACTTGGTGTAGTAAGAAACAAAGCTGCACTGCCCTATCCACTATGAAAGCCAAATATATTGCTTGTTCGGCTGCTGTCAAGGAGGCCGTGTGGCTGAGAAGGTTCTTAAGGCGACTTGAGATATCAGCTACTGCACATGAGGCTATTCAGATTAGTTCTGATAGTATGTCAGCATTACAATATGCTAAGGATCCTAAGTACCATGGAAGGACCAAGCATATTGATATCAGATATCACTTCATTAGAGACATGGTCAAGCAAGGAGAAGTTATCCTATAGCATATCTCCACTGGCAGGATGCTGGTTGATCCTCTGACGAAGCCTATTCCTAGGGATGTGTTCCAGGCTCATGTGAGGGGTCTAGGTCTGTATAGAGTGTGACAGACCGTGATATGTTTTAGACTTATGTAGGAGTTTGTGTCTGTTTTTGTTTTCAGACAAGGGATTGTATGGACATCAATGAATATGTGTTAAAATTTATGAAATATTTATTTTTGTTATTATGATGAGTTCATATTTATAGGCACATATGTATATATATGTCACCGGCTTAGATCAGCCCACTCACACGGGTGATCACCCTGACACTTTTGTAGTGGGCAGGATGAGACTAAAGTAGCCATTATAGTTGCTTGAGTAGCAATGCATGAGTTGCAGATTGCATAGGTTGCGAATGTGCTACATAAATTATAATATAATAGATTATAATCAAAGTCGCCTCAGTTTGGACTGAGATGAGACTTAGGAGAGTTAAGTACGGAGCATAAATATGTGTGAGCAGTGTATCAATAGTGATATGTCCACATATCCGTACTAAACCTGTTATAGCCAAACTGGGAGCATTGGTGTGTGCTTGAGTCAGGCAACTTTGTGATGCCTGGACTTGTGTTCGTACAATGTTTGAGTATGACATGGCCCATTGAGTGGGAGCTCCATCATAGCATGTATTACGTTGCATGTGCTAAAGTCGACCTTGTAAGGGGTAATGCGAAATATTTCCTCTTCATTATCGTGTGAGCCTTACAACTATGTAGTATCCTTGGACTTGAACCTATACCATGAAGTTGGAGTGTAGGATGACTTCCTTAGCCTTGTCCTCCAGGGTCATGGAATTGATGCGGCCACATGAGACAATCCTAAGAAGTCAACTGGACAAGGATGGACTGGTATGAGTGTTCAAGGAAGATTATTCGTGACCATACCTTATGTTTGTGATCCATTGCTCGGGCAATCATGTGTATGAGTTGCATATGATTATGGATACCAACATTATGACTTTGTGTTTTTCAAGTGCTGCTCAGGGTAGATCTCTTGAGGGATTGAGAGTGCTTGATTAGATGTGATCGAATTATCTGGGATACATACGGGATTGGATTATATTCTTGTTCACTGCATTAGTTATTTATTAACTTAATACAGTATATCCATTATGTGTCACTATGTGTGAGTTTCGTCGGGTCGCATACCCCACCGCACTGCATGTTGAGAAAGTTGAGGTTATTGTTCCTGTGTGGACGAGTGAGAGATTGTTGGCCTGGATATGCTAGGTCAGCGCCCACACAAAGTCCCAAGAGACGGGACTCTTCGTATTCCTCTGGCATATCTGCTCCTCGTCAATAAGAAGACCTGAGATGTCTTCAGAAGATAGACAGAGAGACAAAGTCTCAGAAGCCTTCCTCTTTCTCTCCCTCCGGTTTGCGGTCTAGGGCCGTGGATAAACAGGGGACTCTGGTAGCCCCCGACGATCGACGATTCTTCTTCCGCTGCTGCCGATATTGAGGTATGTCCGTCATTATCAGTATATCCTTTATCTTCGACTCCTTCACTATGATTATGATAATTTTATCTTATTATTAATTAAATATTATTACATATATTATCATGTCTAATTGTTGAATATAATATTTTTCATAGTAATCTTATATTACTAAGAGAGTATCCTGAATCAAACCGTTTCTAAATATTTATATTTTATTAAAGGATCGAACAGAAATACTAGAGGCAGAAATCATGAGTATGAATATTTGTCTTTTACCAAGTGATTGAGTAAAACCATTATGGGTGAAAAACATAAATGTGAATATCTATCTTCTATCTACAAAAATAATAATAATAATAATAATAATAATAATAATAATAATAATAATAATAATAGCAAGGTAGCCAATAAAGTACGGCCATACGCATGGAATTTTTTGTAAAGAGATTTTGTATCAAAAGAACTATCCATTGAAAAGTAACCTACCTTCAGGATGGCTCAGCATTCTCCTTTCCCTTCAGATTTTTTGTTGCATGATGCATTGGCTATTCTCAGTTGGACCAAGAAAGCTCTTTCCCCGGTATTATTTTTATTTAAAATAGGAAGATCATTTTTTAAAAAAATGATGGACCCAATTCATGGGACAAAGGATCAGGGAATTTTTTTTATACAAGCAGATGATTACACTAGTTCAGTACGAATCAACCGATATAGATCAGAAAATATGATTTATTTAAATATAAAAAATAAGGGTCTTTCTGATTCTACATCCAAAAGTTGGAATGATAGATCACAAAGATCGTCATTCAATTCACAGCAGAATTAACTTTTCGTTAAACATAAAAATCTAAACTCTATGAACATTCCAAAAAATATTTCAGATATCATGAAATAGTGAATTGATAAAGCCTTAATTACAGCATTTCTTTTAAAGTCATCAAATAATAATAAAAAAACCTTTCTCAATGAGAGAGGCTTTGAGCATCAGGGACCCTTGATAGAGCAGAATTTCCATTCCCTTCTCCTTCTAAAGATATTTTATTCAAGGATCTGACTTCTATCATGTTGTTGAGGAAGGTGGTATGCTAAAGGTTGGATCAGGGTGGCAGGATGGCTCTGGCACCATCTCCAGAAAACAAATATAATTGTTATATTGTGCTACCGAAGTCCACAGATATCGGAAGTAAAACCTAGAGAAAACTCTATACCACTCATCTTTCTATATCAAAGCATTGTACTTGCCTATGTAATTTGGAAAACACTTTGTACACGTCTCGGTGCAGCAAGGCCTACATGGGCTGCACCACTTCTTTCTATTGGTCCACATGGATCCCATGTGGCCTGACATGATGGGACAGAATAGCAGAGAGATAATGTTACTTTTTAATCGTACATCCATTAAAAGTCGTTCAGCCTTTTCACCATTGGTGTGAAGACGAAAATGCCCTTTCCCTCCAGCCTACTTCAACCCGCCATCTTATTTGGATTTTGCTGATAAAAAATCGTAAGGTTCTGGCCTAGAAGACTCACGACACCCTTAGTTCAAGACCCACGACACCCCAGTTCAAGACCCACGACACCCCTAGTTCAAGACCCACGACACCCCAGTTCAAGACCCACGACACCCTAGTTCAAGACCCACGACACCCTCAGTTCAAGACCCACGACACCCTAGTTCAAGACCCACGACACCCAGTTCAAGACCCATGACACCCTAGTTCAAGACCCACGACACCCCAGTTCAAGACCCACGACACCCCTAGTTCAAGACCCACGACACCCCAGTTCAAGACCCACGACACCCTAGTTCAAGACCACGACACCCCAGTTCAAGACCCACGACACCCTAGTTCAAGACCCACGACACCCCAGTTCAAGACCCACGACACCCCTAGTTCAAGACCCACGACACCCCAGTTCAAGACCCACGACACCCAGTTCAAGACCCACGACACCCCAGTTCACCCCAGTTCAAGACCCACGACACCCTCAGTTCAAGACCCATGACACCATAGTTCAAGACCCACGACACCCCAGTTCAAGACCCACGACACCCCAGTTCAAGACCCACGACACCCCTAGTTCAAGACCCATAACACCCTTAGTTCAAGACCCACGACACCCCAGTTCAAGACTCACGACACCCCTAGTTAGTTCAAGACCCACGACACCCCAGTTCAAGACCCACGACACCCCAGTTCAAGACCCACGACACCACTTCACAGCACCACGCCACCCCCTATGTCAGTGCTCCATCGAGCCCGAGGCGCTTCGACGAACCCTTCGACCTCTACTGGCACTGCACCAGCGCTCCGACCAGCCCGACGCGCGCCGCCGCTGCCATCCGTGCTCGCTTCAATGCCTTGTCTGCCAACAATTCTCCTCGTCGTTCGTCGACTTCCTCCTCTTCAGCGATCCCTTTCTACTGGGAGGAGAAGCCTGGCACCCCGAAAGGCCGCTCCACCGGCGCCGCTGATGATGGCAACACCGATGCGTTCAACTTTGCTTTTGGTCTCAGTGGGCAGCTCGACGAGTCGGGGATGCTGCCGGTGCTAACGGCGGCTGACGAGCTCTTTGAGGAGGGAAAAATCCGGCCACTACTTAAGCCTCCTCCCAGGCTTCAGAACCCAATCATGGATGGTTCCTCTCCGCGATCGCCGCGGTCACCCAAGCTCAGGGAGGTTTGGTCTCCCATCCACCGATGGAGAAGAGAGAAGGGTGGCGAGTTGGACCCCTTCACCGCGGCGATGGTGGAAGCAACAAGAGATAGAGGGAGGGAGAGAGCTCCCACCTCTCCTTCTATCTCTTCTTCGAGAAGCCGGAAGGGGTCGAGATCACTCTCTCCGTTGAGATGAGGAGGAGGAATAGGAGGCTTCTTTCATAAATCCCCGAACTCTTCTCCTCCTCCCACTTCCACCAGTACCGCCACTCCGACCAACACCGTGAAGAGTGGTGGCAGCAAGAAGTGGCGGCTGAGGGACTTGCTCTTCTTCCGCAGCGCGTCAGAAGGACGCGCCACTGGAAACAGGATCAAGGATCCTCTTCTGAAGTGCATGACATTTTCCACATCCAACTCCTCATCATCTTGAACTAGGGTGTCGTGGGTCTTGAACTGGGGTGTCGTGGGTCTTGAACTGGGGTGTTGTGGGTCTTGAACTAGGGTGTCGTGGGTCTTGAACTAGGGTGTCGTGGGTCTTGAACTGGGGTGTCGTGGGTCTTGAACTAGGGGTGTCGTGAGTCTTGAACTGGGGTGTCGTGGGTCTTGAACTAAGGTGTCGTGGGTCTTGAACTAGGGGTGTCGTGGGTCTTGAACTGGGGTGTTGTGGGTCTTGAACTGGGGGTGTCGTGGGTCTTGAACTGGGGTGTCGTGGGTCTTGAACTGAGGGTGTCGTGGGTCTTGAACTAGGGTGTCGTGGGTCTTGAACTGGGGTGTCATGGGTTTTGAACTAGGGGTGTCGTGGGTCTTGAACTAGGGTGTCGTGGGTCTTGAACTAGGGGTGTCGTGGGTCTTGAACTGGGGTGTCGTGGGTCTTGAACTAGGGGTGTCGTGAGTCTTGAACTGGGGTGTCGTGGGTCTTGAACTAAGGGTGTCATGGGTCTTGAACTAGGGGTGTCGTGGGTCTTGAACTGGGGTGTCGTGGGTCTTGAACTAGGGGTGTCGTGGGTCTTGAACTGGGGTGTCGTGGGTCTTGAACTAGGGTGTCATGGGTCTTGAACTGAGGGTGTCGTGGGTCTTGAACTAGGGTGTCGTGGGTCTTGAACTGGGGTGTCGTGGGTCTTGAACTAAGGGTGTCGTGAGTCTTCTAGGCCAGAACCTTACGATTTTTTATCAGCAAAATCCAAATAAGATGGTGGGTTGAAGTAGGCTGGAGGGAAAGGGCATTTTCGTCTTCACACCAATGGTGAAAAGGCTGAACGACTTTTAATGGATGTACGATTAAAAAGTAACATTATCTCTCTGCTATTCTGTCCATCATGTCAGGCCACATGGGATCCATATCAATAAAAAGGAGCGATGCAGCCCACGTAAACCTTGCTGCACCGAAGACGGTGTACAAAGTGTTTTTCATGTAATTTATCAGCAAGCATGAGTGCATGACCCATTTCAGGAGAGATCTCAGTTCCCCCGGAGAACCCCACAAGATTTGGACGCATGGGCTCCTAAAACGATGCCAAGTTTGGGACGGACAGGTGGCCCATTCTCGAACCGTCAATTCCGTGGGCCCACGGTTTTTGAGGTGGACCGTTCGAGGACGAGCGGGGAAACAACGGGTGGGCCCCGCACCACGTGAACCCGTCACTAAAATCTCATGTCACCGGTTGCGGTAGTGACACGTGTCGCTATGTCGGTTTCTCCAGATCTAGAGAGGCGAGTTCGAAGGCTCACGTGATCCTAGATGCTAGTTTGGGAGCCGATTTCATGATTCCGACGGCTGAGATGAAATTTATCAATCTTTAATAGCTTGCCACGTCGCACGGGACGGATAAAAGCGCGTCCGGTGAGAAACCGGAGACTCTTATTAAATATCTTGTGAATTATTCTTGCGCTTCCGCGCTCGGGAACAAGCAGAGTGAATTAAAGTTCTTGATACCCCTAACGTGGCCAACTTAAATAAAATATTAATAATGTAATTATTTTTCTTTTAACGGAGACATTAGATCAAGAGCAGAAATAATCCCAACGTATGGTGTTGGCTCACTCATTTAGCCCGTTTAAATCTTCTAGAGGATTGTTAGAAACATAATCACGTACATGCAATTCATTCCTCAAATACTAAATAAATAAATTCTATAAAAATTATGTTATTTTGGCTATACTTTTCTTAACCTTTAATTCTACTTGTGCAAATAATAATAATAATAATAATAATAATACTATTAATATTTCACAACAAGGTGCTAGATTATGTGGTGATTACAATGTAAATAAAAAGATTGAATAACAAAATATAACTGAAATTTGACATAAGATTTTATTAAATATGATGCTTTTTTCTATAGCATAATATCTTTTTATCGATCAAGAAGTAAAATATATAATATTAGACTTTATTAGCCTTATATTCTATCAACATATCATATATTTTATGGGATTCTTGTTCAAATACTAACCATAAGATCCACAAAATATCTTGTTACTCTCTACATATATTTAAACTTTAATAACCATTAACGATATGTATTGGAGCACCTATCCAAAAAAAATAAAAAATCATAATGTTACCAATCTAATATCTATCATGATAATGCTTAATAATAAAATTTAATATTAAAGATATTAAATATGTTGAGTGCAAAATGTAACTGCAGAAATATCAAGTTTAAGTAGATATAAGCATTAAAAAATTACATTATCAAAATCAAATTTAATTATAAATATTCAACTTAGGTATGTTTTATAGTCATTCTAGTAAATTATTCTAACATCATACTCTTATTACTTACTAATTATTGCAACACAAAAGCTATTTAAATTATCATTTATTTCGAGATCAGATAAGTATCTTCATTAAGGTGAGCTTAAGCAACTGAGTTATAATCATCAAAAAAGATGCAATGGGTATAAAGGTAAAATTAAGCTTTTTGATGAAATTTATAGGCAATTAAATATTTTTTAAAATTATATTTTAGAACACATAGAAGAGAAGAGAAGGTCCTTTTAGTAATTTAGGTTACACGAGTGCATTTAGGAAAGCTACGAGTGAGCATAGCTTCTTATGGCCCTCATATGGGAGCTTCTAAATGCAATGCAAAAATTACACTTCACACATCCTAATTTTTATAATTTTTTTAAAATTTTAAACTATCCTTAAATTCCTTCTTTATCCATTTTTTTCTTTTCACACCCCTATCCCTCACCCCATCAGTCGATACCTTTCTCTCATCTTTCCTCTTTCTTTTTCCTTCTCCTTTCTGATCGACAGTGATAAGTGACAGTGGCGACAGCAACAGCGGCAACAGCAAGCAAGTGTAGCAGTCCTCATCGATCGAGCATCTCGTCCTAGACCCTCTTGGCCCTTGGCTCTCTCTTGCTCTCCTCCCTAACCTTGGCTGCACCACCTCCTTCGGCCCCCGTCTCCCTTTGGCCCTCGGCTTTTCTCATCAGATACGTCGCCTTGGCCTTGGCCTCAGCCCCCATGGCCCTAATTCCCCCCTCGCTCCTAGCCTTTGGCTTCTTCTTGCCCTATATTCAATTCTGGACATGATCAAATAAAGATCTTTCGGTTCGATCTGTTGTTCGATTTGACCTCTGTTCGATCTGTTAGAATTGAACAAAAAGCTTTTATTCAATCTATGAGGACTGAACAGATTGTAATAGATCAAACAAAAAGCCTTTTTTCGATCTATCTAACAGATAGCTTTCACTTGGCCTTATCAGGGCGAACGACGGTGAAGAAATTATGATTTATGAAGGATATAATTGACATTACGCAATGTTTTTTTTTTAAAGTGCGGGTGCGGAGCGTAATTTTTGCGGTGTATTTAGAAGCTCCCCTCATCTTACCAGAATCGCAGTGGCCTTCGCTGCTCTCCGCAAGTAGTAAAACTCTCCCTCTCTCTCTGTTATAGAGAGCTCACTGGCATGGCGATGGCTGCTACCGGGATCTGGCGAATTCCGCTCTTCAAAACCCTAATCCCTTCGACCTCTCCCTCTCCATCTTCCGATCGGGGCTCCAATGATCTTCCGCTTGGCCTCAAACCTTCTTTGAACTGGCGCCTCTCCTCCTCTGTTCACTTCTCCGGCGAGGCACTCTTCTCCAAAGCCGTCCTTGGGCGCGGAAAAACGGCCGCGGGCGGGAGGACTCCGGTTCTGGTTTCCCCCAAGGCCGTCTCGGACTCGAAGAGCTCGCAGACGTGTCTCGATCCTGACGCCAGTCGCGTAAGTTGGTTCTGTTTCGTATAATCCTGAAGTCCGACGGTATTGGGGTTGGAGGGTCTTGAATTCTAGTTTTTTATTTTTATTATTTTAATTTTTGTGATTTGTATACGTTCTTGACTCCGAAATTACTTGACTCGGTGGAAATGCTGGTGTCCAAACAAAAAAGATTGGCGTCAAATATTAAGCTGAGTGAAAAAATCGTTTCTTTGTTGAAGATAACGTCGTCCCGCTAGCGTTATAGCTACAGAGATGGATGGAGCTAGAACTTCTTGATCAGGCTACAGTAATTATTAGATATAGGTTCTTTCTTTTTTTTCAATTTGTCAGTATATTTTGTAGATTTGTTGGGCATCTTTTGTGTTAATATTCTGCACTATTTTAAAGATATCGGTCCACCTCCACAGTGCATGAATTATACATTTACCGAACGGATACATTCCTGATAGGAGAACATTACTTAATTATATTTCCAGAAAATTTCTACTTTTAATTTTCAAGTTCTCATAAATCACAGTTTCCGTCAAACTCTAAGTGTTTTTTTTTTTAATGAACTCGTAATTTTTATTAAAGGGTAGTTGTCCAATGAAAGAGTGCAGAAGATTCTCGAGTTGGTTTGCCAACCACTCAACTAAATGACCACCCCGTGCTCCAACTCCTGGATCAAACTACTTTTCAACAGGTTTAAATTTCAGTACATTAACCAACTACAGTCAAACTATAAGTTTTTTATGTAATAACCCATCCTTATTTTATTAACTAACGTTTCTCCAATTAAAAAGTGATAACAGCCCCCCTTTAATACTTGAACGCTTGCTTGATGGGGCATGCGGTGAAGGAATTGAGTATAAAAAAGGGACCCTACCTAAGGTTTTAAACATGGTTATCAGAAGAGAAACATTATAAGTGAGGCATTGGCATTGAGTCCCTGATCAAGAGCTCATCCTGAAGGCATACACCATCAGAATGCGATGGCTCGTTGATTAGAAGACCGATCCATC
The DNA here is from genome assembly GCA_900491605.1 of Calamus simplicifolius. NCBI lineage: Eukaryota > Viridiplantae > Streptophyta > Magnoliopsida > Arecales > Arecaceae > Calamus > Calamus simplicifolius. The sequence continues at coordinate 275,473 of UESW01004128.1, forward strand.
GAGAGGAGGAGGAAGATCAATCGAGATCCCTAAAGAAAAGAAGATCAAGATCCCGTGCAGCTGATTAAAGAAGATCGGATTCCTTACCCTCATCGGATAGACCATTAATAATAATGGCTGGAGGTAATTATTGATTATAATAATATATTGATATCATGATCAATATGTTTAAATTTAAGTCTTACATTTGGTATCAGAGCTTTTTAAAACCTCTGCCTTATTTTGTGAGAATTTCTATCCAAGTTTCTCTTTTCAAGCAATTTATGCCGCGTGTTTTTCGTTTTCAGTTTTTCGGATCTCAGGTTTCGATCAGTTCTGATCTTTGTTCATGGAATTGACAGAAACCATTAAACCTGTTTTAGATTCTGATTTTTGCGGAAACAAAACGTGGCCTCTTTCTTTTCTATTAAAGATTTCTTTCTGGCATTAAAGGTTTCCCGGATTTCTTTTTTTGGTATTAAAGAGATAGCATTAAAGAAAGAAAAAGAAAAGAAACGTAGCATTAAAGAAAAGAAAAACTAAAGAAAAGAAATGCAGCGGAAACGTGGCTTCCATAACCACATGTGGTGACATATTAAAAAGGAGAGAAAACTTTCGGTTTTCGCTTTTCTCACTTATGGTCTTTCCGTTCTCTCACGGGATTTAAAATCTGGATTGGTTAGATTTTAAATACATTTATTATCTGTTTAATGTTTTATTAAATCATGTAACATGATTTATTTTTATCATTTGTTTCTTGAGTTTAAATTTTTGTATTAAAATACGCCTCCTGAGTCTCTATGCCTACGGTGTTTTGCATAGACTGGCCCAAGGGAATAATGAGCTACGGCCGGACGTGTTTTAATTAACAAAAATTTTTCTTAAGATGATAATTTTAAAATTCATTAAATAGATATTGAAATGTTGTCTTCTGTTCTGCATACTAGATTTATTCTATGCATGAATTTGGTGGTAGTGTGAAAAATCACAGTGCAAATCCTTTCAAGGTCTGATTGGTCAGTTGGTGTCTAGAAAGGTAAAGAGATTGTGGTTACTTAATTGGTTCCGTTGACTGACCTAAGGAAAGCAACGGGGGACCCCCACTTCTCTTTCACTGGCCTGGCCAATTTGACTAACTCAGATCTTGATTTGGAAATGTTACGTTGATTAAGATCACTACCTAATAATCATGCTAAATTGGTTAATCTATATGCATATAATGTCATGTGATCAATATGATGTTGATTAATTGAGGAGTAGCCACAGCATCTTTGATTAATCAAAATTATATATTGAGTTGCAAAGATCACATAAGGTTAGATGACATTAATTGTGACTAATTATATTAATGTAATGAATCTTATCCCACAGGAATTTTTGTTGCACTAATATAATTAATTAGGATGCGATAACAAATTATTTTCTTAATTACCCACAGGAATTAAGAAAGGAATATAATTTGTTAGTCACATCATTAAGCTAATGAGTCTATTTGAGTATAATAACTTAGCCCACAGGTAGTTATTGTATGTTATTGATTCATGTTATTGCATGTTTACATTGGTAAAACATGACATCAAGTTATATGCCTCAAATTCAATTACATGAACATGATTTTATTTTTATGCAGCTATTTTGCCTGTTAATATTTCTGATATGAAATGTGACATTCCCGATTTAAGTGGTGATAATTATAAATTATGGAAGGAGAGAATTCTTCTTCAATTAGGGTGCATGGATATTGACTATGCTATCAGGAAGGATGAACCACATTCAGTTACATCTACTAGCACTCAGGCTGAGATTGCTGCGTATGAACGATGGGAACGGTCCAATCGCCTCAGTATGATGTTCATACGTACTAAAATTTCTGCTAGTATACGTGGTTCAATTCCTGAGTGCAAAAATGTCAAGGAACTTCTGAAGGCTATTGATGCACAATTTGAGTCTTCAGATAAGGCAATGGCTAGCACCCTAATGACAAAATTATCATCAATGAAGCTCACTACGGTTGGAGGTGTGCGTGAGCACATCATGAAGATGAGGGACATTGCGGCTCAGTTGAAATCCCTAGAGGTTGAGATGTCAGAATCTTTCTTGGTGCACTTTATTTTGAGCTCACTCCCACAGCAATATAGTCCCTTCAAAATATCTTACAATACACATAAGGACAAATGGTCAATTAATGAACTTCTGACCATGTGTGTTCAAGAGGAAGGGAGGCTGATTTTAGAAATGGGAGAAAGTGCACATTTAGTCACTCAGAGAAAGACTAAAGCTCCCAAAGCCAAACGCAAAGGAAAGGGTAAAGTATCCATCCATACAGAAGACAAGAAGGAGTCCAAGTGCTTCTTTTGCAAGAAGAAAGGGCATATAAAGAAAGATTGTCTCAAATTCAAAGCTTGGCTTGACAAGAAGGTACTCTAACCTCATTCGTATGTCATGAATCCAATTTGGTTATATGTCATAACACATGGTGGATTGATTCTGGTTCTACAATCCATGTTTCAAATACCTTGCAGGGTTTTCTAAATCAAAGGAAACCATTGGGAAGTGAACAAAGCATCTATTCAGGAAACAAGATGGGTTCACATGTGGAAGCAATTGGAACGTGCAGACTTATTTTACATTCTGGTTTTGTTTTGGATTTGGAAAAGACATTTTATATTCCAAGTTTCTCTAGAAATTTGATTTCAGTGTCAAGGCTTGTACCAGCAGGATATTCCTTTAATTTTAATAAAAGCTCTGTTGATTTATTTTATAAATCTAAGCTTATTGGGAATGGTACATTGTCAGACAATCTTTTCCAAATCAATTTGAAAAATAATACCACCTATAATGTGATGCACGCCCAAACTGGTATGAAAATGTGTTATAAATGAGAATTCCTCTATTTTGTGGCATCGGAGATTAGGTCATATCTCCATTGAGAGAATTAAAAGATTAGTAAAAGATGGAGTACTTGATACTCTTGATTTTACTGATTTTGACACTTGTGTGGACTGCATAAAGGGAAAGCAAACCAACAAGTCCAAGAAAAATGCCAAGAGAAGTTCGGAAATACTGGAGATCATACATACGGATATCTGTAGCCCAGATATGGATTCGTATGGTCAGAGATACTTCATCTCATTTATTGATGACTATTCACGATATATGTATCTCTACCTACTTCATAATAAGAACGAAGCATTAGATGCCTTTAAGGTATTTAAGGCAGAAGTAGAGAAACAATGCGGCAAGCAAATTAAAATCGTGAGGTCAGATAGAGGTGGAGAATATTATGGTAGATACACTGAGAATGGACAAGCCTGGTCCGTTTGCTCGGTTTCTTGAAGAAAATGGAATTGTTGCACAATACACCATGCCAGGGTCTCCTGACCAAAACGGTGTAGCTGAAAGGAGAAACCGGACATTATTGGACATGGTAAGGAGCATGATTGTCAGCTCTAACTTACCTAAATCCTTGTGGACTGAAGCTCTTAAAACTGCTGCGTATATATTGAATCGGGTTCCAACCAAGGCTGTTTCCAAAACGCCATTTGAGTTATTTAAAGGTTGGAAACCAAGTCTGCAACATATACGTGTTTGGGGATGCCCATCTGAAGTAAGAGTCTATAATCCACAAGAAAAGAAACTAGACCCAAGGACTATTAGTGGATACTTTATTGGATATGCTGAGAAGTCCAAGGGTTATAGATTTTATTGTCCATCTCACAGCACTAGGATTGTGGAATCAAGAAATGCAAAATTTCTTGAGAATGACTTGATCAGTGGGAGTGATCAATCTCAGTATTTGGCTTCTTCTGAGAAAGATCATTCAGTTATTCCAGCTTCCACTTCAAGTGAGGGATTGGTTGTTATTTATAGCACTCCTCAAACTCAATTAAGTGCCCAACAACCAGTCATTGAGATTTCACAAGCTGATGGTAATCTAGAAGATCGTGTTGTTCATCAACAATCAGTTGTGCAAGATACTCCTCAAGAGGTCATTGACACAACATTAAGAAGATCAACTAGAATAAAGAAATCAGCAATTCCTAGTGATTATGTTGTGTATCTACATGAATCTGACTATAACATTGGAGCCGAAAATGATCCTGAAACGTTTTCACAAGCCATGAGTTCTAAGGAATCAAACTTGTGGTTCAATGCCATGAAAGACGAGATGGAATCTATGGCATCTAATCGAGTCTGGGATCTTGTTGAGTTGCCTGATGGTGTAAAAGCCATTGGATGTAGATGGATCTTCAAAATAAAGAAAGACTCACAAGGCAACATTGAGAGATATAAAGCAAGACTCGTTGCCAAAGGATTCACTCAGAGGGAAGGAATCGACTACACGGAGACATTTTCTCCTGTATCCAAGAAAGACTCTCTCCGAATAATTATGGCATTGGTAGCTCATTTTGATTTTGAGTTACATCAAATGGATGTGAAGACCGCATTCCTTAATGGAGATCTAGAGGAAGAGGTTTACATGAAACAACCTGAAGGATTTTCCTCTAGTGATGGTGAGCATTTGGTTTGCTTAAGAAATCCATATATGGATTGAAACAAGCCTCACGTCAGTGGTATTTAAAATTTCATGATGTGATCTCTTCCTTTGGTTTTGAAGAGAACATCATGGATCAATGTATATACCAGAAGGTTAGTGGGAGCAAAATTTGTTTCTTGGTCCTATATGTGGATGACATTCTACTTGCAACCAATGATAAAGGGTTGCTATATGAGGTGAAACAATTTCTCTCCAAAAATTTTGATATGAAAGATATGAGTGAGGCATCTTATGTCATTGGCATTAAGATCCATAGAGAAAGATCTCGAGGCATTTTGGGATTGTCTCAAGAAACTTATATCAATAAAGTCTTGGAGAGATTTCGGATGAAAAATTGTTCACCAAGTGTTGCACCTATAGTGAAGGGTGACAAGTTCGCTTTGAACCAGTGCCCTAAAAATGAACTTGAACGGGAACAGATGCACAACATTCCATATGCTTCAGCTGTTGGAAGCCTAATGTATGCTCAGGTTTGCACAAGACCTGACATTGCATTTGCAGTAGGAATGTTGGGAAGATATCAGAGTAATCCAGGTTTAGACCACTGGAGAGCTGCTAAAAAGGTCATGAGGTATCTTCAAGGGACCAAGGACTACATGCTCATGTATAGACAAACTGATCATTTGGAGATAGAGGGCTACTCAGATTCGGACTTTGCTGGCTGCGTTGATTCTCGGAAATCAACATCAGGATTTATATTTATGTTAGCTGGTGGAGCCATATCATGGAGGAGTGCAAAGCAGACCTTGACTGCTACCTCTACTATGGAAGCGGAGTTCGTTGCTTGTTTTGAGGCTACATCGCAAGGTGTATGGTTGAAGAGTTTCATCTCAGGGCTTAGAATTGTTGACTCTATTACTAGGCCAATTAAACTGTACTGTGACAATTCAGCTGCTGTATTTTTGGCTAAAAACCATAAGAGTGGTAGTCGAAGTAAACATATCGACATTAAGTATTTAGCCATAAGAGAACGTGTTAAAGAGAACAAAGTGGTCATAGAACACGTTAGCACTGAATTGATGATAGCTGATCCTTTGACTAAAGGCATGCCAATTAAGAAGTTTAAGGATCATGTGATAAGAATGGGAGTTGGTTCCATGATATAATTGTATGGATAACAATTTGTACAAAGAAACTCTTATTTCAATCGTTTGTTTATTTCTCATTCAGGTGTACACGTTATATGACTTTTGAGAAATGACAAACTTTTCTTTTGGACTCTGAATAAACATATGGTTTATTCATTATGTTATGTTGTCACATTTGGAATAGTGGTAAAGAAATTGAATGCATTGTAATACATAGAAGATAATACTCAATTATAGAGGACCTATCGCTATGATTCATGTATTTAGTTTCTTGTTCAGTGTTGATAAAATATACGGACCAAGTGGGAGAATGTAATAACCCGTCTTAATTAATGGTCCTTATTTTATTAACTAACGTTTCTCCAATTAAAAGTGATAACAGCCCCCCCTTTAATACTTGAACGCTTGCTTGATGGGGCATGCGGTGAAGGAATTGAGTATAAAAAAGGGACCCTCCTAAGGTTTTAAACATGGTTATCGGGAGAGAAACTAATAAGGAGGCATTGGCATTGAGTCCCTGATCAAGAGCAATCCTGAAGGCATACACCATCAGAATGCGATGGCTCGTTGATTAGAAGACCGATCCATCGAGAGGAGGAGGAAGATCAATCGAGATCCCTAAAGAAAAGAAGATCAAGATCCCGTGCAGCTGATTAAAGAAGATCGGATTCCTTACCCTCATCGGATAGATCATTAATAATAATGGCTGGAGGTAATTATTGATCATAATAATATATTGATATCGTGATCAATATGTTTAAATTTAAGTCTTACATTTCAAGTTTGGAGTATCCATAAATGACCTGCTTCTTTCTTAGAACTTTTTTCCTGGTGTCTATTAGTCTAGTCCAGATGGGCCTAAAGCCTGAGCTGATCTAATTAATAGTAAATTCTAAATCTCACTATTGTCCTTTTTTGTTTTATATTCCTTTGTAAATATTTTTTTAACCTAGGTTGCTCTCTGTAAGTTTCAGAAAGAGATAAATTCTTACATCACACCAGAGTAGATTGAAAGGAAATACACGATGACATCCCTAGAAAAATCAACCCACTATGATCTGTCTATTTAAGACATCAAAGTAATATACTTCTCTTGAATCCATCTAGCCTGGCTATTGTCAAGGTCATTAACTTTGAAGAGCATTATGTGGTTTATAGTATGTAAAAAGGGGTGAGAGGCTCCACCATTGCAGGGGCTGGTAAAGGGCTGGGAAAGGTCATATGTAGGTAGTCCTATCCTCACACTTGGAGAGGCTATTTATATATTTTAAACCTATGACCTCCAAGTCATGATAGAGCTACTATACTATTATGCCAAGGTTTACCCTTATTATATAGTTTACCTTTATACTATGTAAAATCCCAAAACATGGCTTAATTAATTGTTTGAATAGTGCCATATTTCATTTGCCCTGCATTTATGGGACTTGACAGGGCTTCTGAAAATTGGCCCAGTTCATATAATAAAGGACTGGTTCTAACAAACTGATGCTTGTACACCAGTCTACCACCCTGTTATTTAAATTCATTGGAACATCTTTTGATCTAGCAGATCTTTCCTATTGTCATCTTACCATATTTGGATGGCATTTTGACATCGACTGTCGAAATAACCATCATGAGAAGGCAGTAAATCTGCAACCAATTTATCATTATTCAAAATAGAAATTTAAAATCTATCCTCACTGATAAAAAGGAGTATTTTTTATTTATACTGATTAAAAACCAGTTTACTGCCCTCTTTGATATATTTATATAGATTAACAAACAATATTAACAACCAATTTGACGCCCATTGTTGGTGACTTGTTCAATCTTATATGTCAATAACTTGAGCTTGCTCATGGTTGAGTGGAGTTAATGTTTACTCAATGCTGGATCACTTGCATTCAGAGAAGAGCTATGTGTGGATGCTAAAGACAACTCAGGTGTTGACTGTTTCACTTTCATGTTTGACTACATGCATGCATGTCCCATAGTCTTTAGATGATTTTCATTGTCTCTAAATGCTGATATGCTTATTCTGTTTGTAGATTGACTTTCCTTTTATATCTGACTTTAGTTGGTAATTGGGAAAAGTGGAATGACCATCCTGTGTTTTTCTCTCTGTAGAGTGTTTTGGGAATTATACTTGGTGGTGGAGCTGGAACCCGCTTGTACCCTCTAACGAAGAAGAGAGCCAAACCAGCAGTTCCTTTAGGAGCGAACTACAGGCTGATAGACATACCTGTCAGCAACTGCTTGAACAGTAATATTTCAAAGATCTATGTTTTGACACAATTCAACTCTGCTTCACTCAACCGCCACCTTTCACGAGCTTATGGAAGTAACATGGGTGGATACAAGAATGAAGGTTTCGTGGAAGTTCTTGCTGCTCAGCAGAGTCCAGAGAACCCAAACTGGTTCCAGGTTATTTATTTGAATTGTCTTTATTCTTAATAATATATGTGCTTCTAATCCATAAGTGTTTATATTTGTCTATATTCTTGATGATCAAAATGCTGCCCATTCAAGTTCAGGTTATTTATAATTTGATGGTGGATCCATATTTTCCTTTTTATAATGGGTGTCATTGTTTTATTCAAGGATAGTGTTGAACTATAGAAGGTCATGGAGAATGTGTTCATATGTTTTCTTCTCTATGAGTAAATTATTCCTGCATTGACCATAAATGTTTCAAATGCTCCACTTGTCATGGATCTTGTGGTGTGTGTTTGATGATTGATATAAAATATTCAATTCTTAGTAATTTTTCTCTTGTCCAAGTAAGAAAAGTTGTGACAATGAAGTGACGAACACGAGTAGGAAAAAAAAAAGGCTTTTGCTCCTTAAGATGGGAAAATCTTCAGAACTTAAAGTAGTGAAGTTCCAACAAATTCTCTCTTTCAGTGAAACCTTCCTTAAGCTAGTGGTGCCACCTAAGAAAGTTTTGATTGACACGCAGACATGATACCCAAGAGCAACAGTCCAAATTTCGTTAATGGAAAACATGATTTATGAGGATTTTAAACACCCCTGCCTATTTGTTGATGCTATGGGCATCGCCTCCCTCTACAAACATCCCCTGAAAGAGACCCTGAACAAGAAATTCCATCCCTCAAAACTCGTCATGATGCTTTGTTCCAGCGGTTTGGAGACCTTATGTTGAAAATCGATATTTCATTATTTTATGTAATGCTAGCAAACTAAATGATTTTGAAATTTGTGAATCATGGAACATCATAATCAAAAACTCCAGTTCTTCTTGCCATTTCTTGATTTTGTACTCAAAAGCAGCTGAAGATCACTGTAGACAAGGGCATGCCTGCTGCGTAAGGTAGTGTTTGATAGAAAAAATATTATCCATGGATAAGTGTACGGGATAGAGTTTGTCCCCTAGCTATCCCTAGGGATATCCCTTGGCTATCCCATTGATCATATCAAATGAAGAAAGGTAAATTCATAGGATAACTTTTTTTACTCTTATTTGGAGGGATAACCAGCTATTCCTGTATTCTCTAGGGAATAAATTGAGACGATATTCCATGGTTAACCATGGTTAACCATGGATTATCCCTTTGGTTAACTTTATTCCCAGCTATCCCTTATAGTTATGGCTTTTGGGAATAAGAGGGGATATCCCCTGGATATCCCCTCTTATCCTCTATTTCAAACACTACCTAAAGGTCATTAGGTCATTAACTGAGAGTGAGTCCAGATATTCCCTTGATTTTTCCTAGTTCAAGATAATAGAATGATATTTGCTATTTGGAATAGATGTGAAAGACAATCTTGCCTGAAGCTGGTCCCTGATAAGATTTATGATTTTGTAGCTTTTAATATTGTGACTTGGAAGTTTGAAATTGATGCAAATACTTGACGTAAATTACAGAATAAATGGGAAAGAAATGTTTAGAGGTCGCTAAATGATGCATCTGACAAGCTGGCATTTCATACAAGTACAATTAATTACAAGTTGCATGTAGCAAGTGGGCGTTTTGTACATGAAAATTCTCTATTGCAGCTTACTTGTGCTTGGACAACTGACTGCTGAATTAGCATCCTGTTAGGTTTCCAAATGATAGTAACATGAATTTTCTTGAGCCTCAATAATTCTTCCTTGGTGAATCTTCTCTAATGTGTTTTTCAGGGCACTGCTGATGCTGTTAGGCAATATCTGTGGCTTTTTGATGAGCACAATGTAATGGAATTTCTTGTTCTTGCTGGCGATCATTTGTACCGTATGGACTATGAGAGGTTCATTCAGGCACACAGAGAAACAGATGCAGATATCACTGTGGCTGCACTTCCAGTGGATGAAAGCCGTGCAACTGCTTTTGGCCTGATGAAGATTGATGATGAAGGACGCATAATCGAATTCTCAGAGAAGCCAAAAGGGGACCAACTAAAGGCTATGAAGGTAGGGAGCTTCTAAATAGGTTTCTGGTGTCTGTTAAACCATATATGCAAACATTTATTTGGGTTATAAGCATGCTAATTGATGCATACTGCATCTTAATGAACTTATTTCACACTCTTTATCTTGCAGGTTGATACCACCATTTTAGGCCTTGATGAAGAAAGAGCAAAAGAGATGCCATATATTGCTAGCATGGGCATCTATGTGATCAGCAAAGACATAATGTTGCAGCTACTTCGGGAAAAATTTCCTGGAGCCAATGACTTCGGAAGCGAAGTAATTCCTGGTGCTACCAATATTGGAATGAGGGTATGTCTAATATTTTACAACTATGTAATTTATCATTTTTAACACTCTTCTCTTTGGATTGAGAAGTTGACTGATATCCAAGAGATGCCTGATCCAAAAGCAGCATTGTTTTAAAATTTGCAAGAATCTATTCTTAATATTTAATGCATTCCTTTCAATTCCATTATCCTTGGAGCATGACTGCAGCATCAAAATACCACTCTTTACTGGAAGTTATCTTCAAGAAATTTCCAAGTTCTCAATGCATGGATTTAAACAACAATAGAAGATTGTTACATGATTTGCATACGCTCTAAATATCCTCCATAGAAGGGACTATCTTTGTTGTACATAAAATAAAGATGTTGTGATGGTTGAACAGTACTGAGATTCTCACTTATCATGCTATGGACAGAAATGATAATATTTTCATAATTTCAATTGTTTTCATGTAATAATTTTACAAATACCTTGTGAAATTATAGGTACAAGCATACTTGTATGATGGCTACTGGGAGGACATTGGGACCATTGAGGCATTCTATAATGCCAATCTGGGAATAACTAAGAAGCCAGTGCCAGATTTCAGGTAGGTTGCTTAAAAGGATGACAAGAAGCTGTTGTTTATTTTGAAAAAACAAAAAAGAAGCTACTTTCATAGCTCCTTATTTCTTGATCCAGCAATAATTAATTGAATCCGAACTATATGTGCAGCTTTTATGATCGTTCATCTCCAATTTACACACAACCTCGATATTTACCACCTTCCAAAATGCTTGATGCTGATGTTACAGATAGTGTGATTGGTGAGGGATGTGTAATCAAAGTAAGTTAATTTTGCTTAGTTTTTTGTTTTTAACTTGCTATTTTCTTCTCTGTGGTTGAGCTTGTCCTTATGTATAAGAAGAATGAAAAACTTTTGGTATATTAGTGGAACTGTTTCCCCATCTATGAAACTGGCAACACTGTTAGAACACTTGGTTTTTTTTTATCTTTTCTCATATTTAGAGTCTGTATATTCATCTCTTGTTACATGGAACTGCTGGACGTTCAAATAACCTGATGTTTGCAAGATCTAATGTAAGATCATTGTGATGTAGTTGTCCTGATTGTCCTGATTAGCATCATTTTTTTATTTCTGTACTCATTCACCACTCACTCTATTTCCTACTTCTGCCCACAAATAGCCTGCCAAAAAATGGCTTCTTTGTGATTTTCATTCTCTCCTCATAAGATTCCTGCATAGGCTCATGATCTTAACCGAGATGAGATCCTTAATATGCATTTTGATATTCTTTTTCTTATTCATTTGCAGAACTGCAAGATTCACCACTCTGTGGTTGGGCTCCGTTCTTGTATTTCTGAAGGCGCAATCATAGAAGACTCATTACTGATGGGAGCAGATTATTATGAGGTAATTTTGCATGTCAAAAAATTTGAAACCCACACTAGTTATCACTGAATGATATCCCAAAAGGTAAACATTTTACCAGTTTCTTATCTCTGTATAAAGTTATTCAACCGTGATCCTATCATGTATTATGCTGCCAGACGGATCAAGAGAAGAGGTTCCTAGCTGCGAAAGGCAGCATTCCAATTGGCATCGGAAAGAATTCTCAGATCAAAAGAGCCATCATAGACAAGAATGCTCGCATTGGAGAAAATGTCCAGGTAGACCTGCTATATATACTTACCTCCACAAGGTTTTCTTCATTTTTAATATTTGTAAGTTTGAAAATAATGAACCTAGTATTTTTCTAATCTCATTTTGAAGGACCATATACATGTACATGATTCATGCTTGTAATTAAATTTGGGTTAGTACAGGTGGTGTTTTATGTGCACCACCCTTCTAACAGCTGATTACTATTCCAGATCGTCAACAATGATAATGTGCAAGAAGCAGCAAGGGAGACTGATGGATACTTCATCAAGAGCGGTATCGTCACTGTAATTAAAGATGCTTTGATCCCTAGTGGAACCCTCATATAGAGCCTTCAGGCATTTTCTGTCGTGAATATGTAATTAATAACTCTTGCTGTGTTCATCCTCACGGGTTGTGCAGTATCATGCGATTACTTTATTTGCAGGTGCCTTAGTGAGAGGAGGACCTTGGTTAAGGACATTTCCTGTATAAAAGCTAAGTTTTCCTTGCCATTTTTGTCTTGCATGAGGTTTCAGTCCCTTTCAATATCTGATTTCTCCCTGTTGACTGCCAACACACATAAAAAGGAAAAAAAAAAAAAAAAAATTCCTGTCACCATTATTCTCAAAGCATGCAAACCCGAGAAGATCATCATGAAAAATGGTATTGCTGTTTTATTTTGTTTTATTTTTTCTGTTTTGGACCTCTTGGTTGCATTGTAGTGCTCGCAAGCAAGTTACGTCAAACCCAATCCTTTCTCAAGCAAAAGAAAGAAGAGAAATTTGGCCACGTTCCTGAGATATATATGCTGCCTTCTCTCAGGCTGGCGGCAATCAACCCACAAAACATTTCAGCCCCAGAGTCTACCATCCAAATCCTTTGATTCTATCATCAGATTTAGACTCCACTAGAATTGCATAAGATACAATCTCCTTTGCCTTGTCTTTCTGATCTCTTCTTATCCAGTTTTGTTCTTCAATCAATCCGAATATGAATGATCACATCTCCAAAGCTCATTTGCCTCCTTTGTGTTTATGATACTGTTTTTGTAATCCCTCCATAAATCTTGAAGATTTTCAACTAGACAACCCACGACAAAAGATTCTGATCGTAGATTAATGTCTTCATTCTTTGCCCTGTCTTCATTCGCCCATATGAAAGTATAGAAAATTTTAATAATATATCTTTGGATACCCATATCAACCTTTTCTGAATCTCATACGGAGTCTTATACGTACAGAACACATCAAACAATTCATTTGACAATGTGCTCAAAATAATATGCCTACAACTTCCCTTTGTCCCACTCATCCTATTTGATCTCATAATTTTTTATTCCTATTGATTGTTCATAATTTTTCAAAAATTGAGTCATATTAGCCATATCGTTTAGAATAAATCCTCTCTTGCCAACACTTAAAATGAATTCTATTAAATTGCTCGGTCTTGGAGACATCAAAGATTGATTTAGCGTAACGATTATAGCATCCACATCTACTCTTAAGATTATTGTAAACCTAACAAGATTATCAATATAGTTAGCAAGAGAAACTTATTAATCGATTGAGACATCTGATCACTAGTAGATCACACATATCAAAGACTTTCATAATACAATAATCGGGTTGTGCAAGCATAACTCACAATGCAAAGACATATGCTCAAACTCGTTTACTAAGATGGAAAAAGAAAATGGATGAAAAGCTAGAAAGGAAATATGAGAGAAAATCAAAGCTATCATGTAAGAGAGTTTGATTCATGCTCTAAAGCTTAATAATACATTAGGATATCTATAAGAATTGAGAATAGACTGTTAAAAAAAATAGAATAATTAAATAATTATAATTGATTACAAAATTGGGATACAACTGGAATGAAAAATCAATGATAGCAATTGATTAGCAAATCATAATACCTCGATTTTGTAACATATCTAATTCAAAAATCTGTTATATTTGTTATATTAAATTTATTATAAAAGAATTAAGCTCATAAATTTATTATACTTATTCTGCTAAATTTAACGGCTTATACAAAAATCAAGCATGTGAAATCTATTGCTTTTACTATACCAGATTTACTGACATGCAAAAAAAGCAAATAGATTTCTAAACTAATTATGATTTTTGAAATACCCTTTACATATACAACAGACAGTGGCTGTCATTATTATTTCTGTACTCAATCCACCGCTCTATCATCTACTTCTGCCCACAAAGCCTGTCAAAAAAATGGCTTCTTAATTAATGGTTCTCAGTCTTTGGTTAGGGATCTTGACCAAGGATGAGATCCTTTGTACACATTTTTTATATTCCTTTTCTTATCTATTTGCAGGACTGCAAGGTTCACCATTCTGTAGTTGGGCTTCTTTCTTGTATTTCTGGAGGTGCATTAATCATGGAAGACCCATTACTGATGGGATCGAGCGCATTATTATGAGGTAATTTTGCATATGAAAAATTTTGAAAGCAAGCTAGTTGTTATTGAATGTTATCCAAAAAGATAAATATTTTACCAGTTTCTTATCTCTGTTTAAAGTTATTAAACCAAAATTATGTATTATGCTGCCAGACGAATCAGGAGAAGAGATTCCTAGCTGCAAAGGGAGGACCTTAGTTAAGCACATTTCCTGTATAAAAGCTAGTAATTTTTCCGTGCCTTTTTTTTTTTTTGTGTCTTGATGAGGGTTCTGGTCCCTCTACCTGATTTCCTGCCACTAACTGCCAGGTGTCTTAGAGCCCGTTTGGCAGTGAATTTGAATTAAATTTTTTTTAAAAAATAAAAAATTTAATTTACAGTATAAAAAATGCATTTAACTGAATCAATATCGAAAACATTTTTTTCAAAACGATTATAAAAATCTGAATGAATCTGAAGTTTTCTTAGAATTCAAATGTTTTTCAGATTTTATTTTCCTCACTTAAAACGTTCAAAACTCCGAATTCACTTTCTTCCTTCTCTTCGCGACTTTTCTTCATACAATTCGCTGCTATCTTTTTTCAAAAAAAAAAAAGTTTTAAAATACAATAACCAAATAAATTCTTGAATACTACAAATCAATAGAATACAACTCAAATTTTATGATACAATTCATATTTTAAAAATATTTTTTGGATCACAAACCAAACAGGACTTTAGATATCCGATAATTTTATGAACAACCATAATTTCAACTTCTCTCTCTCTCTCTCTCTCTCTGAGAGAGAATAATGGAAAAAGAGGTTTCCCACCAGTGTTTATTAGAAAAAAGTAAAATAATTTACAAATTAAATGTGATTAAAAAGGAGATTAAATTACAAAAGTTTCTGAAAACCTCTGCCTATCTCTCAGAAAAAGCTTACCCACAATCAGAAACTATTAACTATTTTGAAAGTAAGCGATCTAAGAGTGAAAGTCTTCTTGTGAAAGATCTTTGCATTCCATGCATGCCCATGAATGCCATCATCACTTGATTCCACTATTTCTTTTCTTGGCTGGCACTTTTCTTTCACTCCATGTGGATCAAACTTGAGAGTTGAGACGCTGGAAGCTCTACGGCTAGCAGAACTAAGGTAGCCTGCAAATGATTCCCAGATTGCTAGCTTGGTGAAGTTGTATTTCGATGACCAACTGGTTCTTAATTGCCCCAACATAATCCGCATCAATTAACTTCTAAACATGATTAATGATGAGTGCTGCTTTTGTTTTGTTTTGTTTTTTTCTTTTCTCTTTGGAACCTTTGGTTGCATGGTAGTGCTTGAAAGCAAGTGAATTGCTCGTCTATGCTCAACAACCCAACACTTTAATAAAAATAAAAAAAATGATGTAGGTTGACCGCTTCAAAAAGATCAGAACCTCACTGGGAAAAATTAAATCTGCAATAAAGGAGAATTAACGATATTATTTATTGATTCAAAAGCTAATACTATAAGAACGACCTATATATATTTAAAGGATCGTAATCTTATACTTAAAGAAAACTTAATATAAGTAGGAAAGGAATTCGAAAGTGTAAAAAATATATAATTAAGAAAATAATAAATAGATAAAACTTAGAAGTTTTCTTGACAATCATTCCTTTCAACAAGAAGATCTTATAATGAGAGACTTCTGAAGATTAAAGAATTCTAATATTCTTAAAATTAAAGAATTTTAACATGCATGAAAAAGAATAACATGCACTAGCTTTTACGAAGTTGACTTCAAAAAAATAAATTAATATCATTATTTTATAATAAAAAAATCATAGAACATCTATATATTTATAAGATTGTAATTCTAATAGTCAAAAGAAAACATACTTCAACTAAGAAAAAAAATTTAATTACCAAAATCTCGCAACCAAGAAAATCTTTTTCAAAGTGAAGAGACTTCGGTGTCAAGAATTCTGACGGTTAAGGAAATCGTTGAGATGGATGAGTGTTTGCTGCAGGAGGAGGAGGAGCTTCGCCACCACCACGGAGGGTTCTTCGATCCATTTGTAATTTGAGCCCACCGTGTTCTACATATCATCAGATAAAAATCTCAGCTCTACGAGAATGAGGCGACAAGGTACAAAAAAAAAAAAAAAAAAACAGAGCGATTTTGTGACGTTTTTGTAGATGGTTATATATCTTCTTCTCTGCTTCATTAAGTGCTTCGTTAGATGGTCATAAGCTTCATACAATAACTTCCATTTCCTCTCAGTTCCCATACAATAATTCTTTTCTCAGCAAAAGTTAAGAAGTCTCTTGGTAGCTATAGACGTCAACCATAAAAGAGAGAGAGATCATGACAACGACGTCTAAAATTTTTTAGCAAGAGAATTAATATCATAGTGAAAACAATCTTAGAAACAAGGAGGGAGAAGGTGGAAGAGAAGTGTTTTTACCATGGACGGCCAGGCGAGGAGGCATGGCTCTTGAATCAGCTCCAGATGAACAAGCAACGAGCACCAAAAGAAGCAACGCCATGCTACAACTCCTCTTCTCCATTCTATCTGATGCTCTTCCGCTGATCTTCCATTTGCTTTCATACATACATACATACATACATATATATATATATATATATATATACACACACACACACACATAGGAAACTAAATCAAAAGCGTGTGGAAGTTTCAAGCCAAAGAGTGAGGAAGTGCCCTCGATTCGATTGCTTTCTGTGTTGCGTTGGAAGGACTGGTGGCCGATCGATATCAACGACGGCAGGTTTCTTTGGCAAACTCAATCGAAAGAGTCCGGAAGTTTCAACCCAAAGAGTTAGAACGTCCCTCTAATCCGATACGCTATCAAAAGCATATAATAAAGATAGAAGAATATATAAGATGATAACAGCTGTCAGAGGCAATTAATAGATATTAAATTCATATGCTTAAAAAATCTAATTGGTTGAAATGAACAGAACCAGATTACTTTCTAATAATCTTTTTCACCGTACGTAAAATTTGATTTAACCCATTAAGGTTAATAAACAAACCTAAATCTTTCATTACCAAAAGACCTGACCTATGATTAATAAGAGAAACCCATCCCAAAGATCTATATAAAACATCATTTGAGGATATATATACGGCTCATTATCTCTCTCATCTTTTACATTGTTCTCTTACTTAAGTTATAATTTTTTGAATCTAAAAGTTAACTTGGTCATTAAAGGATTTTTTAAAAAGAAATTTTAATTTTTTTTCACACTTTCTTCCATGTAGATGTTGTAAACCTAGCTCTATTCTTGATTTTTTATCTTCACCGTAGTCTTTTTACGTAGGACCGATTCTCCATTAAGAAATCTTATCTGCAAATTCAGGATGGGTATATATACTACTCAGCTGGAAAGCACTCCAAACTTATGTTTTTAAATATTTTTAAATTATATTTTTAAAGATTATTTGAAAAAAAAATAAAAGTTAGGTAGGCCCGGAGATCCTTATTTTTCACAAGAGGGTGAGAACTAAAATTATTGTCTGAATCATGAGATAGATATAGAGATAAGATATAGGAACAAAAGCAAGCGCATATCGGGCATGCAGATTGACTGCACACTCATACGATCATCCATGCCGAGGCCCAATAGGCCTTGGCACGTACCGCTAATACGATGGCACATGCATGTAGCCAATCTACATGCCCAGTGCGCATTTGCTACAACGAAGGATATTGCAGCAAGTTTTTTCGTAGCAGGAAAAGTCTAAAGATAAAGGCTAGATGAGTAAAAACAATGGGCCCATTAGAAAGAAAAAAAAAATGGATTGAGTTGGGTGAATTATCCAAGGGAAAGTCTTCATGCACTGTCTCTAGTGCATGAAGGCGCGCATTGGACATGCCTATATGGGTATGTGTGCGGGGCATGCTATGACCCATTGTCCTGGCACGCGCGCCTGTATGGGTACGCGGCCATGAAGGCGTGCATTGGACATACCCACATGAGTATGTGTGTGGGGCGTGCTATGGCCCATTGGGCCTGGCATGCGTGCCTGCATGGGTGCTCGATCAATGGACATATCCATTGCGTGCCTTCGTGCATCAGAGGCTGTGCACAAAGACATTTTCTTATCCAGGAGGTCGGGACAGGAGTTTGTTTGACCAACTTAATTAATTGGGCTTGCACCTGAGTCCCAGGCCAAATCGAATGACCATACAATCGTTGGTCCAACCAAACCCAATCCTTAGACACAGCCCAGACAAGTCCAAATGGTCAAAAAGTTCAGATCAAGTGAGCTTGGTGTGCGCCTCGGACCCAGCTTTGACCCTCTTAGTATTCATACCGTATTAGCTTCACAAATAAAACAAAAAGGAAACTAGCGAAAGGGAGTATAGCCATGGAAAAAACTTGTGGATGGTATACTTCTTTGAACCAGATGTCAGAGCCCCTCCATTCCCACCACTCTTTTCCTACAACCAGCAAAACAAACCAAATTCAATCCTCCCCCTTCTTCCATTGCTACCCAACAATCTCCTGGTCTTCCCTGAGAAGTGGTTGTACTCCATCATCCATCTTAGCTTAGATGTCATCAAACTTCCTATCAACTTTTTAATCGAGGAACTTGGCGTGCCTCTGCTTCACTAGCCTTCCTCGCCATGGCTTCTCAGTCTCTCAACATATATAGTCCTTTAACAAGGCAGGTAAAGGGTGATCTTCTTCCGGTCTTCTCTAAGGCTCTGGTACCAGTGACCGAAGGCAAAAATTAGGAAGGATCATTCTTTCACGCGGCAAGTCATCTGTTCTGCTGTACAAGAGTCATCTGCCGCCGCCACTGGTATGATTTTTTTTTTTTTTTTTCGATCTCCCCTCTGTTCTTTTCCCCCTCTCTGGATGCTGAACGATAAGTTTATCAATCATAAGTAGCTCAAATTTAACTTAGTTTTCATCTCAAAAGAAAAATATTGATTTAGTTTGTCTTGTGGACTAAAGTATACGTTCCGACAGCAGTAAACATGCTTGCACTTCCTATTAATTTGTTTTTTATTTTGAGATCTTTGCATGAATGACTTGCTAACTTATTAATGGGTAGCAATTGCAAGATGGTCATTAATTCGGAAGAGAAGTGTGACATTATGTGGATGGAACTTAAAATAAGCAAAGCTAGAGAGCAAAGAGTTGTAGTGGTGCTTTTCTTTCACTAGTCTTTTGTATTCTAATTTATGAATTGGTGCAATATCTTTCCACTAGTTACTGATAAAAAGGAAGCAGAGCCAGCGGCAAAGGCAGAGGCAGAGGCACCAGCAGTCAAGAAAGCTCCAAAGAGGCCCAAGAAACCCGCTGCAAAACCTTTGCCGCAGCTGATGGAAGAAGATTTGATTCCTTCACTGAAAGCTACTCTTGAGACTCAAGAGGATGTATCAAAGATTGAAGTCTCCTTTGGTGACAACAAGGTTTGTAATTTTCTGAAACCACTCCATCAATAATATGATAGTGGCAATATCTTCCAATATTTTCACCATGAGAACTTCTATATGTCCTTCCTAAATAAGACTCAGAGCTTAGTGACCCACACTAAAATTTAATTAAGTGGAATGCTCTGCGAATATATGTGATTATAATTGCTGAAAAAAAGCTATGTTTGTGCTGAGTTCCAAAGAGTTAACTGCTACTCTGCAATACCAACACTGACTTCAATGTATAACCAACATCTAATCATCTTTATGGAAAGGGTCCAAGCCCCAGCTAAGCTTGGGTTGCTGAAACCTATGCTTGTAATCCAGTTAGAACTGTTATATTTTGTTACAGAACTTCTAATCCAGATGTCCCTTCCTGTGCTGTAGCTAACTGAGCAAAGATTAATATTCTGCTGACTGATTCTGTTGGTTGGTTAATTAAATTACAGTTGGAGGGTTCCTTTCTAAAGAAAGACATCCCCCATAATTTTTGGGCTTTCTTCCCAAGTGGAGATTTAACAGGTACCATTCCCTCTTTGGTGTGCCCTTCTCTTTAATCATGGCAGACAGAGATGCATACATCTTTTTTTTCTTCTATTTCTTTGGCAGGTCCTAAAGCGTTTTCTTTATCCTCGTATGGTTATGAGGCCAGTACTGTTGAGCCCTTCCTCATTGATGAAAGGAGAGTCACAGCTGAACTTGTGGTCTTCTGGATCCGGAAGAGATTGGCAGCTCAAGGAATTCTTCCCGTTTGGAAAGAATAAGTGTATAGTGGAGCCAAGCGTAAAATTAGCCCACAAAGCATAAGATCATGACAACCTTTGTATACCTTTATCTGAATTGGAAACGCCATCAAGTTCATATATTTTGGTGACGACATTACTTGCTGTGAAAATTATTGAATTGTAACACACTAACATTCTACATAACTAAGCTCAATTCAGTTGTTTTTGAGTTACTTAAGTTATGCTCTTTTTGTAAGATTTGTTCTTTTTGTAAGAGAAGTTCTTAGGTTCTTCCCATGGACTTTTTTTCAAAAAATAAATAAATGAAGGAAAGTCTTGCTACATCGGGTACAGTGCAACAGGAGCTGCATCTTGCTCGGTGATTAGCGTGCGCACATGCAAAAGGCCAAAAGATATTTCTGCTTTTGACATGTGTATATATCATGCATCAATCGCTAGGCGTCGTGCACACGACTTACCTTGCACTCAATGCATAAAGACTTTTTCACAAATGAATAAATAATTTCTTGGGCCTTTGAAACAAATTCAAACACATACTTAAGGGCCCATTTGGGCATTTCCACATGACCATCCCATAGGAATCAGAAAAAGAGGGGGCATAGAGGGAAGGAAGAAGAGAGAGTTGGAGGGTTGGTGATGAAAAGGTGGATGAGACGTTTGGACATCACAAGGATAAGAAAAAAAATGGCTAAAATATATTTTTGATTCTCAAACTCACACTCAAAATTCATTTTGTATCTCAAGCTTTTAATTATTATAATTTAATTCATTATATTTTAATAATATTATATTTCTAACATTCTATTACATAAGATCAGATAAAATTAATGAAATAACTAATATATCATCTATGAACACATATATGAGCTAATTGAAAGAATAATAATTAGCTACTCTATCAAATTTAACTATTCCTACATAATGAAATGGCAAGAATGCAACACTTTTAAATATTCTACATTAAACTAATAACTAAAAGTTTAAAAATTAAATTATATTTTGAACGAAGGTTTGAAGGCAAAAGGCATATTTACTTCGCTCTCGCTCACACGCACATTCTCTCCCTCTGTATAATAATAATAATAATAAGAGATTCTTTTTTTCTTTTTTTTTTGGTTACAAACGGGCGATCATACAATTCTTGAATGAGTCAGCCCAGATACATCAGAAGTTAAGATCTGCTGCAGAAGGATAGGACATGGGTCGCCTGGCTTCCAAATCTATGGACCCGCATGTTGAGCAGCAAAGGCCGCCACCCAGTCCGCCGCCGAGTTGGCCTCACGATAAGTATGACGGATCTGGACAGAATCAAGCTTCCGCAACATAGACCAACAGTCCCTCAAAATCGGATTTGAGGAACCATCTATATAGCTCTCCTTTAATAACCAACAAATGACAGTCATAGAATCCCCCTCAATCATGATCTTGGGAGCATGAAGGATCCTAACAGCAAACGAAAGACCCGCCCAAGCAGCACCGAGCTCCGATAGAGGAACCGTTGAGTCCAGGGATACAAAGCCACCCGCCGCCAAAAGATCACCCATCGGTCCCCGAATGATGAAAGCAGATCCAGCAGCTCTATCCCGGACACCCGCCCAAGCAGCACCGAGCTCCGATAGAGGAACTGTTGAGTCCAGGGATACAAAGCCACCCGCCGCCAAAAGATCACCCATCGGTCCCCGAATGATGAAAGCAGATCCAGCAGCTCTATCCCGGACACTCCCATCAAAGTTAATTTTGTCATACCCTGAAGAGGAGGCTCCCAAGAGACGAAAACCGTACGCCGGTTCGCTGTCGAAACAGCAGGGGAGCCCCAGAGGCCAGAGGAGTCAAAATTAACATCATGAAAGGCGCGGGCACAGTCCGAAGCCAATAATCTAATCTGTCTCATAATCCTGTGAAAGGAAAACCTGTCATCGGAGAATATGATCTGATTCCTCGACAGCCATATAATAAGCAGTAACAGACCAAAGACCACGCTTGCTCATAGGACCGCTCCGGATGTCCTGAAAGAAAGATGATCGCGAGAAAGCCATAACCTCCAGATCCCTAGGATAGCCCATAAGAGCCCAGATCCTTCTCGCTCTGGAACAGCAAATATAGCATGGTCCACAGATTCCTCCACCTGCCTACACAGAGGACAGATCGGCTGATAGACAGACCCCTCCGAGAAAGAAGGAGGCAAGTAGGAAGACAGTCCCAAAGAAGCTTCCAAATGAATAACTGAACCCTGGGGAGAACAGGAAGCTTCCAAATCCAAACTGCATCCTCCGTATGCTGAACCTGCGGCCTGTATATGTCCATAAGATCCCTAATGGGGCCTTGGGAAGACAAGATCGCTGCCAAACCCTGGAATCAATAGAGCAATCAGGTAAAAGAGGCAACGAGAGAATCCGACGAGAAAGCTCCTCCCCAAAAAATGGGTCACCGTGGGTATGTGCCATGAGTGGGGGTTTAAGGAAATCAGATCCTTAACCCTAAGATTAGGGGGAACATCCATGTTGATAAAGGAGGGCCACCGCATAAGGGGGAGCTCAGAAATCCAGGTATCATTGACGACATCAATTGAACAGCCATCACCAATCATCCAAAAGATATTGTGCATAATAGGCTGACTATGTCTACAAATCTCCTTCCAATAGGATGAGGATCCACGGGCGGTATAATAATCGAACCAGAAACCCAGTCACCGTATCTCGCATGCATCAGAATTCCATAAACTATGAGGCTCCAAAAGGAAACGCGAGGCATGTTTGGCAAGAAGAGCTTCTCTTCTAACAATCAAAGACTGAATCCCCAGTCCACCTTCATTAATAGGCATGCAGACCCTTCCCAGGATACTAGATGAATACCATGTCCCTCCTGCGTAAAGCCCAAAGAAAATCTCTGAAGCATCTCTCAATCCTCCTCAGACAAGTGATCGGCAGAACAGCATTCGAAAGGAGATACACAGGAAGAGAAGAGAGGATAGAACGAATGATGGTGACCCTAGCCATCATGGACAGACTAGCCACCTGCCACCCCTCAATACGCTGCGGACCCGTCGCTCGATCTCTGCAAAGTTAGAACAGCGAGCCCGTCTGCCAGTAATGGGGATCCCCAAATACTTGAAGTGGTCCGTCCGAGAAGTGATACCTGATAACTCCATAATGGCCTCCCTAGTAGATCTAGGGGTCTTAGGGCTGAAGCAGATAGAAGACTTAAGAAAATTAACCCTTTGGCCCGATGCCTGACAGTAACGCTGCAGAATAGAATGAAAAGAAGCAGCATTATCAATAGAAGCCTGCCCCAGAAGAATACAATCATCAAAAAGAAGATGAGAAATCAGAGGGCCCTCTCTCCCCGCCATGAATGGAACAATCCGGTGCTCCTGCTAAGCAAGATGAAAGGCACGAGAAAGATCGTCCGCAGTAAGAATAAATAACAAGGGGGATAAGGGACATCCCTGTCTCAAACCCATAGAAGAGTGGAAAAATTCAGTAGGGCTCCCATTGATGAGCAGAGAAAAGGAAGGCCTCAGAATACATGCCATAATCCATTCAATAAAAAGATCATCAAAACCGAACTCCTGAAGAGAGTGCTTCAAAAAGGTCCAGCTCAGTCTGTCATAAGCTCTCTCCATATCAAGCTTCACCGCCATGAGACTCCTTCTCACGGGGCTCTATGAAGATCATGCATGAACTCCTGAGCAATGAGGACGTTATCCGATATAGAACGCCCTCTAATAAAAGCCCCCTGCTCTATAGAAATAAGACGGGGGATCACAAGCCGAAGACGACCAACCAAGAGGCGAGCACAAACTTTATACAGAGTAGTGCAAAGGCTGATAGGTCTGAAGTGCTGCGGAAGAGAGGCGTCGGACTGCTTGGGCACCAACGTAACAAGTGTCCGGTTCCATTCCAAGGGAATTTGCTTCAATTGGAAGACAATTTGAATCGCCTGAATAACCTCTTGTCCAATTATGTCCCAATAGTGGCAATAAAATAGAGGCGGAAAACCATCAGGCCCTGGAGCCTTGTCCGGACCGAGCTCCCATAGGGCCACCCTAATCTCCTCAGCAGTGACTGGTCTACATAGCTTTTCATTGTCCTGTGAAGAAACCCTTCTGGAATCAGGAACCCTGACCACCGGATCCCCATCAGCAGTGGAATCAGCCCATCTAGATTGAAAGAACTGGAGAAGCATATCCCGAATAGAATGGTGATCCTCCTGACCATACCCCTCCGTATCAACTAGTCTCCGAATCCTGTTCATGGCCCGACGCTTTAAGGTAGCCTGATGGAAGAATCTGGTATTACGATCCCCCTCACATATCCACTGCATCCTAGACCTCTATTTCCAGTACATCTCCTGCTGGCGAGCAGAGAGTGGTGACGAGCAAGCAATTCCCGCAGAGAGAAAAGGTCCGAATCCAAAAGAGATCCATCCATATCCTCCTTACCCTGTAGAGCAGTAATATCGGCTTCCACCAAATCAATATGTCTATCCAAATTCCCCACTTCAAACCTATTCCATTTGGAAAGACATCGTCTGGCCAGCATAAGATGACGAGAGAGACGATAAATAGCATTGCCCCTGATAGGAAGATGCCAAATTTGAGTAATAATGGACCGAGCCCCCGAATGGACTGTCCAGAAATGCTCAAATCTAAACTGTTTAGGCTGGTGCACATCAGCCTCAGTAGAAATCAAAATGGGGCATTGATCCGAAGCAACCCTGGGCAAGTGAGATACAGAAACCGCAGGATGCATATGAAGCCATTGGGCCATAGCCAAAGCTCTGTCGAGTATCTTCCAAACACGAGCTGAGCCCTGACGATTATTACACCAAGTAAATTGGGTATCAGAATACCCCAAATCCATCAGACTAGAAGACCTTATAAAAGAATTGAATTCATTAATATCAGCTGAGGCCGAGACCCGTCTACCCCCACGTTTTTCATTGGCCTCAGTGATACAGTTAAAATCTCCCGCAACAATGGCAGGGAGACCTTGATCAAGGAGGGAAAGCAGCTCAGCCCAAAGGATTCGCCTCTCTCTGTAATCCATGCTGGCATAAACAGCCGAAAGCAGCCAGGGGTCAGAAGATCCCATAGAGATAAGAAGACCAATCTGCTGGTTGCACTGATGAAAAGCCTCAACTGAAACAGCAGACTCATGCCAGATGGCCAATATACCCCCCGACATCCCTTCAGCCTCCACCGCATACGAAGACCAAGACCGGAAAATCTGTCTCCGAAGCCGGGCCAGAGTATCCCCCGACAATCTAGTTTCCAACAACACACATATATCAAAATTATATAATTGCATCAATCTATTAAAAGAGGATCGAAAGGAAGGCTTTTGAGCTCCTCGAGTATTCCATATAAGAATCTTCATTAATTACTGGAGGAAACTGGGACCCCTCCCTGGTCCTCCACCATAACCATATCAGGAAGGCACTGACTGGCAAGGGTGCCCCCATCAGTCATCATTAGAGAATCAGCCTTCAGTCCATCCGAGTCAACATCTAAATTAACAGGCCGAATAGACTGCACCGAGGATAGTAAGACTGAGTGCCGACTTATAGATTCTTCACCTGAGTCCTCCACAGTCAAACCAACATTCATATCAGTGCTGGGCTGACTCACCTCCTTATCAACTCCAGGAGAGCAATGCGGTAATGACGGGTTGACAGGAAAATAATGAGCAGCCTTAATACTTTTGGCAAAGCAACTATACCTTTGCCCTTCCTTTTAACAATTTGGAAATAGTTCTCGGAGCAGGGCTCTCAACAGGTCTAGCCCTTTTCAGGGGGCCAGGAAAAGCATCCCCACTGCCCTGATCACTGCCACAAACCACACCCAATCCATAAGATGAGAAAGGATTAGCAATTGGCTGAACAGAATTGGACCCAGCTTCAGCATCACTATTCACTTTTCCCTTCAGCTTAAGCTTCTTAGAAGCTACAGTACCGGTACGGGAGGAAAAAACCGGCACTGGGTCAAGAGCTGGAGAAGCCACCGTCTAACCCTTCTGCACCTCACCACCAGAGCCAGCGGAGACTGCATCAGGGACAATCACCATCTTCGACAGCGGTGGCACTTTCCGGCGGGCTACCTTAACCGGCATCCTCCACTCGTCTACCTCGGCCGCCGCTGACCGCTGCTTCTCCTTAATCATCTGAGACACAGAATCACAGCCAGAAGCAACAGAAATAGGCTTCGAAATAGGCTTCTTCCTCACCTCCCTCATAGTTCCAGGGACATCCCGGCGATGACGAACAGCAGTCAACCAGGATCCGAAAACAGGGGACAAAGATTCACCCTCCTTGCTTGACCCAGCCGGCACAGAGCAAGGCCCCTCCAAGTGAAGCGATCCGCAGCTGGAGCAGAATCCTTCCAGAGATTCATAAACAAACTGCTGCCAGAAGGGAAGGTTGATGCCCTGAACATGGGTTCTCGGCCGAAGAGAACGCCGGAGATCCACCCGCAAGCATACTCTGGAAAAACCTCCTCTGCTTTTGGCCAGAGTCGACGAATCAGCACAATGGAATTGGCCTGCAGTCTCAGTGATCACCCTGAGGAAATCCTCCTTCCAAAATTCCAAAGGAAGGTTCGGTAATCGCAGCCAAATCAGGGCAAAGGGGATGGCATCCACAGTCGGAACGAACTCCGGCTTCCACCTTTCCATTGCGATAATCTGTCCATTAATGATCCATGGACGGTTCATCACCAGTTCAGCAGCCTTCGGGTCTTCGAAGCGGACTATGTGGCATCGAAATGCCAAGCTTATAGGTTTGATTTCCCCCTGAATTCCGGCACGGCGAAACTCCCTAACAAACGCCTCCGCTGGAACCCATTTCTGAAACGATCGAGCAATGATAGCTCGCGTTTGCCAATCAACCATCTCAGACTTCAGTTCATCCACCGGAACGCTAACCACCTCCGGAAACACAGACTCCACTCTTGAGACTTCAGTCGGTGCCGGAGACGAGGAAACCCAAATGAACCCCGTCGTGCTGGGCTTCTGCCCAGCAGCACGGACCCTCATATCCCCATCAATCGCCATAGACGGCAAGGAGACAGCACAGGGAGGATCCTTCACAAGAGCCGTAGCTGGAGTCGAAGACGATCGCCGAAGATCAACACAGACAAGGGCCGAGCACGAATCACAAAGCAAGCCAACAGACTGACGCTGGAGCCCTCACTCGCACGAACCTCAAAGCATCTTTTTTACAAGTATTTCTAGCACATACTCTTTCTTTTTTTTTTTTTTTTTTTTTACTCTCCCATAAGATAAAGTTGGATTGAGATGGATCGTACTCATATGAGCTATTCAATTCATGAATATAGCCGGATTGAATCTAATTTATTACTAGATTATTTGAACAAATTCGAAATGGTAGCTCAGACTAAAGAAATAGCCATATTTATAATTTATTATTGTTATTATTGGTAGAGTTAGACAACCTTGATAGCCTTGTGCCTCCTCCAACCAAAACAAGCAGAGAAATCCGAACCTCTTTATTTAGGAGAATGGCCAGACCAACGAAGCAAGCTTTAAATAGCTCTTAGTATTATTATTATTTTTTTTAGAACAAGG
This sequence comes from Calamus simplicifolius, assembly GCA_900491605.1. NCBI lineage: Eukaryota > Viridiplantae > Streptophyta > Magnoliopsida > Arecales > Arecaceae > Calamus > Calamus simplicifolius. The sequence goes on from UESW01004128.1 coordinate 303,597, forward strand.
TCATACTAGTATAGTACAAATCAGCTCAGATAGATCAGAATACAAAATTTGCTACAGAATAAAATGATAGAAATCGCTTGGCCTCCAAATCCATGATCTAGCATGCTGAGCCACTGAAACCGCCGTCCAGTCCGCCGTCAAATTGGCTTCGCGATATATATGACAGATCTGGGCACTATCAAACTCCCGCAAGATAGACTATATGTTCCTAAGAATCGGATTGATGGAGGCATAGAGCAATTCTCCTTCAGCAGCCAACAAATGACCGTCATAGAATCACCCTCAATCATGAGCCTATGAGCATAAAGAATTCGACAGGCATAAGAAATGCCTGCCCAAGCAGCATAAAGCTCGGTCACAGGGACTGAAGAGTCGAGGGTACCAAAACCATCCGTCGCCAACAAATCACTCTGAGGCCCACGGATGATGAAGGCAGAACCTGCAAATCTTTTACGGACACTCCTGTCGAAGTTGATTTTGACAAACCCTGGAGGGGGGCTCCCAGGAAATGAAAACTGTATGCCGGTTCGCTGCCGAAGCAGCAGAGGATCCCTAGAGGCCAGAGGAGTAAGAACCAACAGCATTAATAACACGGGCGTAGTCCGTCGTCAATGATCTAATCTTCCACATAATTTTGTGAAGAAATAATGTCATCCGTGAAGATGAGCTGGTTCCTCGATATCTATATCTGATAAGTCGTGGCAGCCCAAAAATCACGCTTGTGCTGAGAGGCTCTTCGAAGATCATGAAAAAAGGAGGAACGCAGTGAACCCCTGTCGTCCAATCTACTATAATAACTTATCAAATGCTATATCTGTCTAGTTCTGAAATAGATGAAGATAGCATAATTAGTAACTTTTCTTTTAAATTACAAAAGATAGATTGGCTGGATAAACAGATCCTTTTGAGATAGCTCGCAGTATTCCTTTAAAATGAACAAATATAATTTATAATATATAACTTCGAAGAACGGCAAACTTTCGTGATTGTTAGCACAAAAGAAACATAATTACTGTAAACCGAGAACAAGACAAAAGAACACAAAAAGAAAACAGAAATATAATTACTTGAAGGGACAAGACTGGACAATGGATTAAAAAAGGCTGCTTGAAAGACCTAAACGTGGCCTCCAGCAATCCAATTCTAAGAAATACTTGCTGCACGAGGCACAAGTGCATATCGGTCGTATGAATAGTTGATCATATATATATATATATATATATATATATATATATATTGATATACGTATGATATATAATAAAATTTTTTAAATTATTATATATATAAATAATTAATCTATACGATTAATACACATTTGATGCATCAAAAAATGATCCAATAAAATTTTTTTCTTTAATCCTATCTTATTATGAGCCAGAATGGGCCTAATCTAATTATGAAGCTAGGATACAGCCAGAAGATCAAAAAGATAGTTTAATATTTGAAAAAATCTTTATGCACCGTCTTCAGTGCATGAAAGGTACACATCAAGCATGTTTATTAGCCTGCTCTCGTGCTAGCGCACGTGCAAAGCGTGCCACAGCTGTCAATCATTGCGCCCATGCACGCTTTCAGGCGGTACCTCAATATTTTCCAAGACTAAAAGGAGACAACACTACAAAATTTAATCTATGATAGGTTCTGGTTAGGATATTGCTAGTGATGGGCCCATAACTTTTGAAGATGTACTGGATGCCCGGAGAGGGAGTATCCCCTAGTGAAATCGGATTGAAATAGTGTTGATCATTCCCGCTTAAAGCTTGCTTGGATAATCTCGTTGGATTGTTGAGATTGCAAAGAAGATCTCCACTCTTGAAAATATCAGGCCCAGCCATTCCACATCAGTTGTGTGGATGGCATGAGGATTAAGAAGCCCTGTCTGAGCCTTTGATTTATTTGAAGAGAATGAGTGATGCTCTCAACTCCTAACCATCACAATATCTTGTTTAGTGATCACACTCATGCATGCGAGCAGAGAAAGAGAGATGAATGAGTGATGCTCTCAGTCCCCATCACCACACCACCTTGTTTAATGATCACGCTCATGCATGCGCGCAGAGAGAGAGAGAGCGAGAGAGAGGAATGAGTGATGCTCGGCTTTGTAGGTGCCCTCTCGTTATCCAACTCAAAGGCATCATGTCTAGGATTTATCTCCTCGGATACTTCGTGAGGAGTTGCCAGTGCCAAGACAGACAACTCGTACTTTTATGACGCCAAAAATAATCCTTTCAGATAATTTGTGAATGACTCTGATCTGACACCGATCCAATTTTCAAACGGGATGGACCAAATTTGATCCATGGTTTTTTTTTTTTTTTTTTGAACAATCTAGGATGAGTCAAATCCGAGATATCCGAATACAAAAATGAGACAGTATGAGAGGACAAGGGTCGCCGAGCATCCAACTCCAGAACTCAGAATGATAGGCCACCCTGGCGGCAATCCAATCAGCCGCCGAGTTGGCCTCCCTGTATATATGACGAATCTGGACGCTGGTAGCTCCCTGAAGGAGATAATGGATGTCGCTGATCAAAGGAATGATCGGCAGGTGGACGTTGGACTCCTGACGGATCCAGCTAATAACTGTAGCTGAGTCTCCCTCTATAATAAGCTTCGTAGTACCCAGGCTCCGAAGGGCGTGAGAAATACCGGCCCAAGCCGCATATAGCTCAGCAAGGGGAACAGAAGAATCCAGAGTTCCAAAGCCGCCGGCCGCTAGCAACGACCCCTCTGGCCCCCGAATCACAAAAGCTGAACCCGCACATCTCCCACGAACACTCCCATCAAAATTGATTTTGACAAACCCTGGAGGAGAGGGCTCCCAAGAGATAAAGACCGTGTGCCGGTGCGCTGCAGAAGCAGCATGGGAGTCCAGAGGCCAGGGCTATCACCACCAATAGTCCTCTGATGTAGAGTGTACTCAGCATATAAGGAGACAACAGTCCTGACAACCCGATAAGGAGTGAGCACGTCCGAGAACACGAACTGGTTACGGGATAACCAGATCTAGAGAGCAACATAAGCCAACGTCGGGCCCACCTGATGGTTCCCACCCCCCTTGACTTGTCTGAGAAGCCTCAAGAAGGATAAACGGTGGGAGTCCAAATCCTGCAGCGAAGACCACGCACCTAACCTTTGCCAAATCTGTCTCGCTCTGGGGCATGAAAAGATAGCATGATCCACAGTTTCCTCCTCAAGGCTACACACTGGGCAGATAGGCATGATACACATCCCTCTCCTAGAGAGCAAAGAACAGGTAGGAAGCGCATTCCAAGCCAGCTTCCATATAAAAAGGCAAACCCTCGGATGAATGGGAAGATGCCAAATCCAAGCCGAATCCATAACTTGCAAGGGCGAAGGCCTATAGATATGCAGGAGATCCCCGATAGGAGCCCGAGATGAACAAGATCTCCGCCAAACCCTTATATCAGTAGTATGACTCGGAATGAGAGGAATAGAAGTAATACGGTGGTAAAGCTCTCCGCCGAAGAAAGTAGAAACCAAAGAATGGTCCCAGACAGTGTGGTCAAGGGAGAGGAGATCACAAACTCTCATACCATTAGGGATATTTGTAGTCACAAAGGTTGGCCACCGAGAAAGAGGCTGGTCCGCAATCCAAGTGTCCTGAAGAACATCGACTGAAGAACCATCACCAATCATCCAAGAGGTGCGATCCATAACAACCGAAGCATGCCGACAAACCTATTTCCAGAAGAAAGAGTGCCCACGAGAAGAAGGAGAAGAGATAGAGTGATTCCAATCTCCGTATTTACCATGCATGAAGGCGCTCCACAAACAACGCGGATCAAGCAAGAATCACGAGGCATGCCTAGCAATAAGAGCCTCCTCCTAGCAACAAGAGATTGGATACCAAGACCCCCCTGAGCAATCGGCAAGCAAATGATATCCCAGGCAAGAAGATGGACGCCATGACCGTCCTGGCTCGAGGCCCAGAGAAAATCCCGAAAATGACGCTCAATCTTCCTTAGGCACATCACCGGGATGGCCGCGTTAGATAACAGATAGAGTGGAAGAGAAGAGAGAACTGAGCGCAGAAGAGTTATCCGAGCCATCATAGATAACCCAGAGACCTGCCAACCATCTAAGCGATCGCAGACCCTCCTCTCAAGAACACTGAAGTCAGAACGACGAGGCCTTCTGCCAGTGATTGGGATCCCCAAGTAGGATAGCCGATCAGCCTGAGAAGTAATACCCAGATATGCAAGAATTTGATCCATGGTTGATGCTTCGTATCGTTCTGGATTGACCACGGTTCGCAAACCAATATACAAATTCAATTGTTACTGATATAGCTAATAAAGTCACAAAAGTAATTATAATAAAATTAACCGTATAGTGCAATTCATTGGTTCCAATATTTTCAAGGTAGCCGAGGCGGCTCCGACCATCTCAGGTCGGCTCTGTCGGCTCCGGCATCTCCAAGATAGCCGAGGTGGCCCCAACCTCCTCAGGTCGGTCCCGTCGGCTCCGACATCTCCAAGGTAGCCGAAGCAGCCCCGACCTCTTCAGATCGGCTCTGTCGGCCTCGGCATCTCCAAGATAGCCGAGGCGGCTCCGACCTCTTCAGGTCGGCCCTATGCCTGACAACACCACCGTCTTTCTGACTCGCCCAGACTGGCATTGCTAGACCCACCTACCACCTAGCCACGCCGTCGATGGGACCAGGCCCACCTACCGGCTGACTCCGTCGACTGATGGGACTTGGCCCACCAACCGTCGGCTTCCCTCTCCGATGGGACAGGACCCACCAATCAGCCCAAATTCACGTAACCTCCACGCATCCCGCTGACATTTCTCCCTTACAGAATGTCGCGCGGCTAATCCCCATGCAGATTTCAACTGCCTATAAAAGAGTAAGTCCACAAGAGATCCAGGTATGCAAACATAAGCACCCTCTTGTCCTACTTCCCCAGAGAAACTCTATTTTCGGAGCTTTCTCTGCCCTAAAGAGCTCTCTCGAGCTCTTCTTCAGCTATGACCCTGATCGCTGACTTGGGCGTTAGAGGGTCACCACCGGAGAACCCCTCCGGTCTCGGGACTCTTGCAGGTTGTCCGGCTGGGCGAGAACCTCATCGGCGACCAGATCAATCTTCCCGACGCTCAACACAGGTGATCGGGTGTCATCAGATTGGTGCGCCAGGAAGGGAGAGATAAGAAAGGAAGATACGAACATTGCAGCATTTCTTCATTCCCCCTCTCTGCAATGGTGATGACGCAGGCTCAGGACGCTTCTACCAGTTACCCTGAGGGGCACCCCCCATCGGCTAGGCAGCAGGAGCCAACCTCCCTACTGCCGATCCTCCCGTCGCTTGCCCATCACCAGACGGAGTTGCCCCAGCTGATCAGCTGGCGGCTCTTGCCCGATAAGTCCAAGCTCTCACCGCCATGGTCCACGGGCTTCAGGAGCAGCAGTCCGTGGCCACCCAGCATCAGACCGCTCCCCCTACTAGTTAACAATCTGCAAGGAGATGCTCTCCTCAAAGAGAGGCCGGTCATCACCAGGCTTCCTCTAGGAAGCCCCGTCGTGAGCCCCTCAAGCGCCACGATCCTCCGACTGTGGCCCGAGCAAGCTTCCACCGGAGCCACGGTGCCAAGCGGAGCCGAAGTGGAAGTCTTGTCTTCCGCATCCTTCCCTATCTTCTTCTTCTTCCTCGTCCTCCGAACCACTCAGGAGGACCCCCACAATCAATCACCAGGCGGAGGATCGCCTGGATGAATACGCCGGCGACTAGACGAGCTTACTAAGAGACTCAACAACCAACCGGAGGAGGAGTATGACACTCGTCCTTCCTACACCCGCCGGATATTGGAGGAGCCCGTACCCTCCTGATTCTGTTTCCCTCAGATAGATCCGTACGATGGTATGACGGATCCTCTCAACTATCTTGAGAGCTACAAGGCCATGATACAGGTCTCAAGCTACAAGGCCATGATACAGGTCCAGGGTGCTACAGACGCCCTTCTATGCAAGGCTTTTCCCGCCACTCTGCGGAAAGCAGCTCGCACCTGGCACACGCGCATGTCCTCTCACAGTATCGACTCCTTCAGAGAGCTAGAAAAGGCCTTTTTAGTGCATTTTGACGCCTACCGACGGATCCTGAGGGTCGCTGACAGCCTCTTCTCTGTACGTCAAAAGAAGGGAGAGTCGCTGCGGGATTTTGTGGCCCGATTCAAAATCGCCGCCCTCAAAGTATATCACTTGGACGACGCGGTGGCGACATTAGCCCTGAAGCGAGGACTCCTCCCATCCTGCTTCACCTTCTCTTTGGATAAGAAGCCCCCGGGCTCCTACTCTGACCTCCTCCTCCGGGCTCAGAAGTATATCCGCGCGGACGAGGCCAACCTCACCCGTCGAGAGTCCTCGAGGGGATCCAGCTGCAAGCCTGCCCGTCCGGAGCCGAGCGGACCTTCTTGCCCCCGGCGACCCGAGCCGTCCCGCGTCCGGACCGCGAACGTCGAAGCCTTGCCCCTCGGGAGGGCGAGCTTACGCCTCTTCTTGCCCCTCGCTCTCATATCCTTATGGAGATTGAAGGCGAGCCTACCTCCAACGACCTCCTCCCATGAAGAAGGGCACCCCCACGACAAAAGACGCTACTGCCGCTTCCACCGGGACTATGGCCATGACACCGACAGTTGCTACAACCTGAAGCATGCCATTGAGGAGCTCATCCAACGGGGCTACCTCGGAAAGTATGTCCAGAAGGCGTCGCCGCCACTGCCGGCCCTCATGGGGCCTCCGCCTATTCAAGCCACCGTCGACAACACCCCCACAGAGCGGACGGTTGGGATGGTGTCCTGGGGAGCGGCTTCTTCATCTAAGCAGCCGAGGGGGAAGGAAGAGCCAGACAATGTAGTTCCTGGGGGGTCACAGTTGTTGAAAATATAAATAATGAAAGGCGTCATCGTCTCCATGACGATTGTCAAACACCCTGTAAAAAGGATATCGGTTGATAGTGGAAACTCAGCTGATATCCTTACCTATGATGCATTTGTTAGGATGTGATTGTCTCTTGACTCTCTTCAGCCCGTGGCGACCCCTCTAGTGGGATTTATTGGGGATTCGGTGAGGGTCAAGGGCGAAATATCCTTTCCTGTGACGGCCGGAACACCGCCATGCCAGAGCACGGTCATCATGAAGTTCTTGGTCGTACAAGTCCCCCTGACATACAATGCCATCCTTGGGGGACCAGGCTTAAATATGTTGGATGCAATTATCTCTACTCGGCGCTTGCTCGTGCAATTCCCCACCAGCGGCAGGGTCGGGGAAATGCGGGGGAGGTCAGCCCAGTCTTGCCTTGTTATCATGCAGCGTTAAGTCCCCAGGAGGCTGAGTCGACCTCGGAAGCGCCTGACCCCAGAGAGTCCAGCAAAGGAGGAGAGCCGGCTGAGCGGCTCTTAACCTTTCCCCTCGGAGATGACCCGACGAATACTGTGCGTGTCGGCGGGATCCTCCCTCCAGAGGATCACGACCGTCTCCTGACTTTTCTACGAGCCAACTCAGACATATTCACCTGGTCGGCGTCCGACATGCCCGGTATCCCTACAGATGTAATCACCCATAAGCTCAACATTAACCCGAAGTGTCATCCGGTCCGCCAAAGGAGAGAAGCTTTGCTTCCGAGCGGCAGAAGGCCATCGACGAGGAGGTCAACAAGTTGCTCAGCGCCGGCCATATCAGAGAGGCACATTACCCCAGCTGGCTAGCCAATGTAGTCATGGTACGAAAGGTGAATGGGAGCTGGAGAATCTGCATTGACTTCACCGACCTGAACAAGGCATGCCCGAAAGATAGCTTTCCCTGCCCCGGATCGACCAGCTGGTGGACTCCACCTCCGGCCATGAGCTTCTCAGCTTCATGGATACTTTTTCCGGTATAACCAAATAAAGATGGATCCAATTGATGAGGAGCATATATCCTTTATGACAGAGAAAGGCATTTATTGCTATAAGGTAATGCCTTCGGACTCAAGAATGCAGGAGCAATGTACCAGAGGTTGATGAACAAGGTCTTCCAAGATCAACTGGACGGAACATGAAAGTCTACGTGGACGATATGTTGACAAAAAGCACTTGCGCTTTCGACCATGTCTCCGACCTAGAAGAAACTTTTAGCAACCTCCGCCGTTTTCAAGTCAAGTTGAATCCCAAGAAGTGTGCCTTCGACATCACGGCGGGCAAGTTCTTAGGCTTCATGGTGACCCAGCAAGGGATTGAGGCTAACCCTGAGAAGATAAGCGCCATCCTCGATATGAGGCTGCCATCTACTAAGAAGGAGGTACAACGACTCATGGAGAGGGTGGCGGCTTTAAGTCGTTTCCTTTCCAAGTCAGCTGAGCGATGCTTACCCTTCTTCAAAGCCTTGCGGAAGGTGAATAGCTTCGAATGGACGGATGATTGACAAAAGGCCTTCGACGGCTTGAAGGCGTTCCTGTCCTCCCCGCCACTCCTATCAAAACCGAAAGACGGGGAGAGCCTTTTTCTCTACCTTGCCGCCTCTCCAGAAGCTGTTAGCTCTGTCTTAGTGCATCTTGACGCCGACGGGGCCCAGAGACTTGTTTATTATGTGAGCAAGGTGCTTCACGATGTGGAAGTCAGATACTTCAAGACAGAAAAGATCATCTTCGCTCTGATCATCTCTGCTCGGCGTCTCCGCCTATATTTCCAAGCTCATCCCATCATGGTACTTACAGACTAACCCCTCCAAGCCATCCTGGCTCGCCCAGACACTTCAGACCGACTTGCTAAATGGGCCATCAAGTTGGGAGAGTTTGATCTTTCCTTTCAAGCTCGACCTATCCTGAAGTCCCAGGTCCTGGCCGACTTCTTGGTCGAGTGCCCTGGGCGGAGGAGCCGATCGAAGAGGCTCCCGCAAAGCAGCTCGTTGCCGAGTCGGAGGGCGGCAAGGAATCCTGGATTCTCCAAGTAGACGGCGCTTCGAATTCCTAAGGAAGTGGTGCCGGCCTCATTCTTACGAGCCCAGAGGGAGAGACGGTGGAATGCGCCTCCGATTCTTATTCGAGGCCACCAACAATCAGGCCGAATACGAGGCTCTGCTAGCAGGACTGAGGCTCATCCAGGAGTTTGGAATAAAGCGCCTCCAAGCTTTTACTGACTCGCAACTCGTCTCTGGATAAATCAATGAGAGTACGAGGCGCGTGATCCCATCATGGCCCGATACTTGAGCAAGGTTCGGCTCCTAGTCTCTCCGCTTTCTTATTTCAGCATTGGCTACATCCCCGGAGCGAGAATGCCAAGGCCGACGCCCTCTCCCGGTTGGACACCTCGACTGAAGGCATCACGAGGAATGCCTACGTTGAGCACTTGGAAAGGCCCAGCATAGAAGACAAAGAAGAGATCCTCCCGCTTATCGAAGAGCCGACCTGGATAGAGCCCTACATTCGCTACCTCACAGACGGCACTCTCCCCGCTGACCGCAACAAAGCTAAGCTACTCAAATGGAGAGCCTCCAAATTCACCCTCCTGGATGGACGCCTGTACCGGAGATCATTTTCCTACCCCCTGCTCAAGTGCGTAGGATCTACTGACGTCGATTATATCCTCATAGAAATTCATGAAGGCATCTACGGAAATTACCGGGGGCAGGTCCCTAGCTCAGAAGGCCCTCCGTCAAGGGTACTTCTGGCTCACCATAAGGGACGATGCTGCCAAGATGGTCCAGAAGTGTGACGGTTGCCAGTGCCACGCGCATATCCAGCACCAACCCTCTGTCCCTTTGAATCCACTCTCGGCCCATGGCCCTTTGCCCAGTGGGGATGGACATCCTTGGACCATTCCCCCCAGCTTTGGGACAGCGGAGGTTCCTGATTGTCGCCATCGACTACTTCATCAAGTGGGTCGAGGTTGAGGCACTGACCAAGATCACTGAGAACAAAGTCAAAGCTTCTTCTGGAAGTCAGTAATATGCCATTTCGGCCTACCTCACACTCTCGTCACCGATAACGGCCGCCAGTTCGACAACGCCACATTCAAGACTTTCTGTGACGAACTTGGCATCCACCATCGATTCACCTCCGTCGGCCATCCACAGACCAACGAGGAGGCCGAGGTTATGAACCATACCATCCTCAGGAAACTCAGAACTCGGCTGGACGGATCTAAAGGCCGGTGGGTAGAAGAGCTTCCTAGTGTACTGTGGGCCTACCACATGACCCCAAGGGCTCCGACAAGCGAAACCCCCTTCAGTCTAGCCTTTGGGTCCGAGGCGGACATTCCTGTGGAGATCGGAATGCCGAGCCCGCGCGTGGAGTCCTACAACGAGGAAGACAACTCTGCCAAGCTGAGAGCTAGCCTTGACTTCATCGATGAAGCGCACGATCGGGCATGGTTACGTATGGCGGCTTTTTGCCAATGAGTAGCCAAGTATTATAATGCCCGGGTCCGTCCCAAAGTGTTTCGCCCTGGAGATCTGGTTTTAAGAAAGGCTGAGGTGTCCAAGCCAACGGAGGGGGGCAAACTGTCCGCCAATTGGGAAGGTCCTTACCGCATCACCGAGGCGCTCCGTCAAGGAGCGTACCGAATTCAGGAGCTCAACGGCCGACCCATCCCACATACCTAGAACGTGGACAACCTCCGTCAATATTATCAATGATGTATCTCTTTATGCTGTAAGCAATAAAGGATCTTCTTCAACACTGAAGCCCTTTCTTCCTTGTGTCCGAGGACCAGATCTCAGAAAAGGACCTCGCCGGCATCGTGGCCCATGGGACACCACTCGGTCCCGGCATGGCGGTGCCCCCGAGTCATTCAAGTCCCTAGAGGCTCCGTAACCGATCGAGTCGCCCCTCACAGTGGTTTCTAAACCCCGAGGCGGTTTAAAAGGACCTCGCCGGCATCGTGGCCCATGGGACACCACTCGGCCCCGGCACGGCGGTGCCCCCGAGTCGTTGAAGTCCCTAGAGGCTCCGTAACCGATCGAGTCTCCCCTCGCAGCGGTTCCTAAACCCCGAGGTGGTTCAAAAGGACCTCGTCGGCATCGCAGCCCATGGGACACCACTCGGCCCCGGAACGGCGGTGCCCCCGAGTCGTTCAAGTCCCTAGAGGCTCCGTAACCGGTCGAGCCGCCCCTCACAGCGGTTCCTAAACCCCCGAGGCGGTTCAAAAGGACCTCGCAGGCATCGCGGCCCATGGGACACCACTCGACCCCGGCACGGCGGTGCCTCCGAGTCATTCAAGTCCCTAGAGGCTCCGTAACCAGTCGAGTCGCCCCTCGCAGCGGTTCCTAAACCCCGAGGTGGTTCAAAAAGACCTCACCGGCATCGCGGCCCATGGGACACCACTCGGCCCCGCACGGCGGTGCCCCCAAGTTGTTCAAGTCCCTAGAGGCTCCGTAACTAGTCGAGTCGCCCCTCGCTGCGGTTCCTAAACCCCCTAGGCGGTTCAAAAGGAACCTGATGACTCTCAACTCTTAGGTCGCCCTTCGGGGTTCAAAAGGAGCCTTAAGACCCTCAACTCCCAGGTCACCCTCCGGGGTTCAAAAGGCTCTTGATAGCCACAATTTTGTCTCAGCAACTCTAAGTCTGCCTCAGCGGCCAATGGCTGATTGGTTGATGGGCATCCGCTTCTGCCCCGGTCCTTCCTCTCGGCCTTGGCCTCGAAACACAAGACCCTAGGGCGGTTCAAGGTCAGGGCCCGTCGGCACTATGACTAATAGGGTATTGGCCGGGTCAGCGCCGTCTCCAACGGACTCCGCCCCTCAAGGTAGTCTTCAGAATCAATCTTCGAGATGCCCCCATGAATTCGACAGCTTTGCGCTCTTCCAAGCGACTCCCTGAGTTCACGAGTTCCTGGCATATTCTCGAGAACCATCCTTGATTCACTTGGACTCACCCTGGCGACCAACAATTAACTAGTTTACTTAGCTGGTCGGGAACCTAATGAATCAAGGGCCTAATTAGCAGCACGAATCTTCGCAGACTTGTTCAAGTCACTATCGGGCCAGAGTATGGGAATCTGCCACAGCACCTCCGACATACATGATATTCACAAACAAAAGGGCAACACATTTGGAGAACAACTTCCCTTTCATTTAATCTCTTAGAATGATTACAAAATTTGACCTGAGGTCAGTTACAAAAGGAAAAAAAGGTGCAAAATGAAGAAAACAAAGGTACGAAGTGTTTCAGGGCCCGCTCGGCCCCAGCTCCTCTCCGAACTTCTCCTCCTCCTGCGTTTCCTCGCCGCCGAGCTCCCCAGCTTGGATCTCCTCAAGGTCGGAGCTGTTAATATTGAAGGCCGTGGACACCTTCACCTTACAGAGGTCGAAGCCCCTTGTAAAGGCGTCAAGGCTGGCCTCAACAACTTCTTGTTCAAACTTCGCAGAGGCCTTATAGCTGGCAACGGCGGTCTCGACTCGAACCTCAGCCTCTCTGGTTTTCGCCTGGCCTCCCGGGCTTTCGCCTCAGCTTCCTCGGCTCTCGCCTCGGCCTCCCTGACCCACGCCTCGGCCACCCAAGCCTGCCTTCAACCTCCTTGGCACGGGCGCTGGCTTCGTGAGCGTGGACCACTGCCCCAGCCCGCTCGTGACTTGCGTCAACCGCCGCTTTCTCTACCGCGGCGGCTCTTTCCATCGCGGCCCGGACCTCGTCCATGACCATGTCAACCCAGCTCTCCGACCGCTGGAGCTGGAGGGTCAGCTCCTCGATCTTTTTGCCGGCCACCTCCAGCCTAGCTGATACCAGCACCAACCTAGTCTCGGCCGCGGCGGCTCAGCCTTTTTTAATTTCGGCCTGGCACTCCGCTTCCTTCACCCAGCCGCTCAGGTCCTCTTCCCGAACCTTGGCCTCCTCCTGCTACCGAGCAAGTTCCTCGGATAGCGCCCGGCTTTGCTCTTTGTACTTATCGACCCGCCCGAGGGTGCGCGCGAGCGCCTCCCCTGTATGGGTCGCCGCCGCACGAAGGGCAAAGGCCCCATTGGCCAGTTGCACCAAAGGAATTCGTCAGCCACAGATCGACCAAGGTATGTCAAAAAAGAGACTATGTTCAAAGGATTACCTGAAGCACATTCACCATCACCATATTGAGGACGGCGGCATGAGACTGCCACCCCATCTCCTCGTCGGTCGCCGAAGTCCGCGCCCTTGATAGGAGGACGGTGGCCCGCGCAGCATCCTCCATAGTAGAAAACCTGGGCACCGGCCGCACTGGCCCCCCCAGCATCTCGTCAACCGGCTGTCGATCTGGGCGGTGTGCGGATCGCCAGGACGAGCTCCCCGGCTCGGCCCTGCGCTCGCTGGGTCTCCTCACCCCGGCATTGGAACTCCTGACGGCAACCTCCCCCTCTCCAGCTGTGGGGGGCGCCTTCTCCGTCTCCAGCTCGGCAGGAGCCGGAGGGTCCCTTGCGGTTGTAACCTGCCCCGCCTTGGCTGAATCGGCGGCGGCAGGGGCTTCCTCTTCAGGGTCCAAAACCACCACGACATTCTGGATGGTGGTTGGGATCTCCACCTCTTCTGTCTCGGTCCCGGCTGGGCCAGGGACCGCTTCCTCGACCGGCACATCCTTGGAACCCAGGCCGCGGGGGCTTCCGAGGTCTGGGCCGGTTCGGCCTGGGCCGGTTCGGCCTGGGCCCTCCTTCGTGCCCTCTTGGCTGGCCTCGCTTGCTCATCGGTCGCTAGCCTTTTCTGGTGCAAGGCGGCCTCCAACCTTTCGATGGTAACCTTCATTGCTGCGCAAGGAACAAATGTTAGTACGTGAAAAGATGAAAAGAAAAAAAGAAGAAAAAAGAAAGATGTTTTGAGCAAAGATAACGCCCGATCGTGGGCAAGAAGAGCAGGTTCCTGTGCTCACCAACTGCCAGGGCCAACTCAGCCTCATACAAGTTCTCCTCAGACAGAAGATCCTTGTAGGTGGGAATCTGGCTGGTCGAAAGGTGGCGGAAGAGCTCCCCATCCTTATCACCCATAGCTGAATTTTCATTGGAGCTGACATCTGGTTCCCTTCAGTCAGCCCTCACCCCCTCCACATGGGCAAAAAGGAACCGAGATTTTCAACCCCTGATTTTGGATGGAAGACCTAAAGGAAGGGCCCTTCCCGGCCTAGCGATGAACATCCACCAGGCCCCCTCGCCCTGGCGGCGGAGCTTGTAAAAGGCTCGGAACAGAGACAGTCTGGCCGCGGAGCCCTGGAAATGGCAAAGAATGACGAAGGCGCAGAAAATCCGAATCGAGTTTGGGGTCAACTGCGCCGGCACTAACCTATATCTATTTATTAGGTTCAAAAAGAAGGCGTGGAAGGGGAGCCGCAACCCGCACCGAAAGAACTCTTCGTACATAGCGACCCGACCCGGAAGGACGGAGTTCACTCTATCTTTAGGTCCCAACGCGGACAAACGGTTGAAGTCAGGGACCCTATACGTGACCCTAAGGGCTTCTACTTCTTCAGGGGTCATGGTGGAGGCGATCCCCCCCGGCCCCGCCGGGCCAAGACTAGCCACCGGAGGAGATGCCGGACGCCGGGAGGAGACGGGGACCGCTCTCACCGAAGAGGTTTGGGCAGATGGTTGGTCGCTCGCCCCCGGCCGGTCATGAATCATGATCCCCCCTAACGAACGAGGCATTTGGCTGACAGACGAGTTGTGGTCCTCACCAGGGGAGAGGAACGATTCTACCACTGGCCTCTTACCCTCTCTTATGGCCCTTCGGTCCATGGGTCAAAGGTGAAGGGTGAAAAATGGAGACTAACTTGGAAGTTGGTAGGAAGACGAAGGCGGGAGGTCTCGGATAGCAAGGGAGCTCAAAGATGAAGAAAGCATGGAAGCAATTGCAGTGTAAAGCTCTCCCTCGAACCCATGGAGCGCCTTTTATACCCCGGTTTCAAATCACATCACCCGAGAATTCTCCGCGTGGCCTTTACCTATTGCACCGAGTCCTCAAGCACCGGCCATTTCGCCTGTGCCCGAGGCACACTGCCTCGGTTTCGCCGAGGAGCGGGATCTCCGGCCAGTGACGAAGCTTGAAAATAGGGGAGCAATGATGGCGCCTACCTTTTTCCCATCCTCCGAGAAGCACCTCCTCGAAACAACCGGAGCCGATGTCAGCTCCTACCTACCACATGATTACGGAAGATTTTCGAAGCGACATTGCCTCGAAAAGGCGCGCCGACTCACCCGACCTGTTGGCCCAGATGACAACCCAAGAGGGGGGGGTGAATTGGGTTCTTTAAAAAATTAGCCTTTTAAAATAGTTTGCTTAAGAAGAATGAAGGCAATGCAATGTAAATACAAAGTGCAGTGAATAAAACAGAGATAGAGATAGAGTCAATGGAAGCACGGCAAACACAAAGATTTTATAGTGGTTCGGTGTATCCAACACCTACGTCCACTCCCAAGATTCACTTGGGTCCACACTATAATCTTCCTTGATTACAGCAGAGTTGTTTTACAAGCTCACAACTCAAACTTGTTGTTTTCCCGGGATCACAACGAACCCAGCTGGTTTTCCGGGCTCACCAGCACAAAAACCCTAACACAAGCTATACCAGCTTGTACCGAGGTAAGACTACCTCCACTAGTTCAATCCCCCAGATTGAACTAGATACAAATAATAGAAATAGTGTTTTTCAATTACAAAGCTCCTCAATGAGCAGATAATCAAATATAAGAACAAAGTTTAGAAAAGCCTGATTTGTAGTTGGTTGGCTTTTGAGCTTTTCTTCTTTTCTTCTTCTCCTTGCTGGATTGAATCAAGCCTCAGCTCCGATTCTTCACAGTTGAAGCAGTTGAGAAGGTTTTGAGCTTTTTTTCCCTTTCTTTGAAAGTTAAAAATCTTTTGATTTGCTCTTGAATAGCTCTTGGATTTTCTTCTGAAGCTTCCTTGGATTGTTGAACTTGAGCACAACGAAGCTTCCTTTGATTTCACACTTTTTCTTTCACTCTATTTTGAATCATGGATTTTTTCAAATGAAGCTCTGTTTTTCCGATTTTCTCTTCTTTTCTCTTGAAGTGAATATCTCTCTATTTGTATTTTTTGATTTGAAAACGGCTTCTCTATTTATAGATTCTGCAAAAATATAGCCGTTAGAAACAAAGAAAAATAGCCGTTAATTAAAAATCTTACCGTTGACGCTGAGTTGGCATTCAGAAAAATCTCGCCCAGATTTGTTGGAGTCGACTCCTGCTTTCCGCGAGTCGGCTCGAGACGCGATACCAAAAATAGAAATACTCAGAAAGTCAAAGGGTCGACTCATCAAAAATAAGGTGTCGACTCCTGACAGTCGGGGGTCGACTCATGAAAAGTTGGGGTCGACTCGCGAAGTGCTCAGAAAAACACTCCTCTGGTGTCTGAGCGGAGTCGACTCACACAGTCATGGAGTCGGCTCGACAGAATCGGGGGTCGACTCCTGAAATCACAGGGGTCGACTCGAGACAGACAGTCATTTCTGTATTCTGAGTGGAGTCGACTCTGAAACTCTAGAGTCGGCTCCGGAACGTATCAAAAATCAGAGAATTTTCTGATTGACTTGAAATTCGTTCCAGATTCATTTTAAATCAATTTTTTGACTTGAATACAATAAAATTGTCATTAGGAATCAATTCAAGAAATGTTCCAAAAACTCATTGATTATAAATTAAGTATAAAATTTCTTTTTGAAAGCTTAAACATGGAGCTTGAAGTTACTTTCAAATTGATTAAAGTTATACTTAACATTCTCATTCATTGTTCTAAATAAATTCATTGCTCATGTAAATAAACTCATTACATCTTTTAATATACTCATGGCTTTTGGTAATCATCAAAATCAATAAGATTGGGGCAACAAATTCTCAACAATCTCCCCAACAATCTCCCCTTTTTGATGATGACAAAAACATTGAGTTTATGCATGATTGATTAAAGAATTTATTTTATTTCATAGTTAGGCTTAGGCTCCCCCTGAATGAGGTAGCTCCCCCTATGAAACTCAATTAAATATCCCATTCATTCAATTATTTATCTTATTCATTCAATCATTTTAATATCATTTGATTAATTAATTTCTCCCCCATGCATATACAGTTATAAAACTATAAAACTCTCCCCCTTTTTTGTTATCAACAAAAAGGTAGAGATGCATCAAACATAATCATTCATTCATTCAAGATATGATTTAACAAAATCTGAGATTCATTGATAATGAGAAATACATTCAAACTCAGATTACATTGAGCATTCAAAATAGACTTTTCATTACATCAATGTATCAAAATGTAAAACATAAATGAACTTCATTACATTGCAAGACTAAGTATCTAATACATCAAAAGTGAGTCCTTACAATCCTAGTTAAGTGATCTATAATATTTTTCATTCCATCTGTTTGAATCTTAACATAGTCCTTCAGTCTCTCATCTACAAAAGTGCAAGCAGTCAAAATTTTATCTTGGAGTTCAGCATTGCATTTTGCATATGTTTCACCATCTCCGCAGACGTCTTTAAGTTCTTCAAATATTCTTTAGGTCTCCACTTAAAGACTCAGATGAAGTGCTAAGGTTGTTTCTATCTTGGTGATCCGATCATCTAAAGAGTAAAGAGTTTCTTTGAGATTCATAAATTTGTTTTCAAACTCTGATTTAATTTATCTGCCTGATCATCAAGAAGACCTTTAAGCTGCCTTAACTGAAGTTCTGAGAAACCAACAGATGAAGATGATGATGATCAACCACGGAGCAGGGGAAGGGACAGGAGCAGGAACAGGAGAGCTCGGAGGTACAGGCGAAGAATGTCTGACTGACGGTCCCGGTGCCTCAGTCCGCGGCTCTATCTTCCATCAAACCTTTCCTTTCCCATCTGCCATTCTTTTAACAAAACCCATTCTATGTATAGTGGCCAAACTGTAAAAATCGGTGTGTCTTAAGTTCCTCATTGGCTCACTATCTGATATGATATCCCTTGGCTTTGAAAATTTTAGTAAGAATCATGCCGTAGGGTAAACTGGATTTTCTCTTGCCTCCACAATCGGCAATGTACCATAAATCATGCTTGGAAGGTTAATGGGTTTACCAGTACAATTGCATCCATTACAAAATATCTCTTTCAGACATAGTCAAATCTCCCAATCTTGGGGAATAGGATTCTACAAATATTGTGGAGAAGTCTCAATTCTAAGGATAATTGATTAGCAAAACCTCTTCAAAACCAACAATCTCCCTGTTAAGCAGTCTAGAAGAGCTGGGCTTCTATCTTCAGAAGAAAAAGTAGATGTTCCTGACACTGGAAGATCCAATAATCTGAAAGCAAATCCACTGTCACTGAAATTCTATTTCCTCTCACATGCTTACAAGTCCATTGTCTCCTCTAGATAGATTCTTATAAAATTCCTTGACTAGGCTGGGTAGGTAGGACAATCTAAAGAACAAATCTTTTCCCAACCCATCTCAATCAACTGCCTTCCCACAAGAAATCCTTCGGCCTCAAACAATTCAAAATCGACTTTCCTCCCGGTAGTTATCACTCTATCGGCAAGTCTATCTACCTGTGATGGAGCCGTAGAGGGAGAAGCACTAGGAGTCGAAGAAGATGAGGTTGAATCCAAGCTCGGTGAAGGCTCACGACGGGACGCCTCACGGTCTTCCTCACCGCCCTCTTCCTCTTTACTCCGGCCGCACCAAGGTTAGATCCTCGGTTTTAGGGGCCATTGATCTATTGGAAGGGTTAATCAGGGATTTCTGAGGATTTGGAAGGTCAGAAAATTTTGGAGAGAGTATTTGGATGATTCGAGACGATAGAAATGAACGGCGAGTCGACTCTGCCCTAGATAAATCGACCTGGGACCACTTCGAGTCGGCTCCCGCAAAGCGAGGGGTCGACTCCGGACAGTCACAGAAAACTATCCCGAAGTGGAGTCGACTCGCGCAGAGAAGGGGTCGACTCTAGAGTTTCAGTAGAAACCTGGAGTCGACTCCGATACTCACCGAGTCGGCTCCGAGACCATTTCAGAGCAAAAAACATAAAGTTTCAGATAATCTGAAATGTGTCCGGATAATGATCATAAAAATTGATAAAATAATCATTGGATTTTAATAGATCAATTAGATATGAATTCTAGATAAGATTTCCTTAAAGATCAAGGATTTGAAAGAATTTTAGATAAAATTTCCTTAGGGGTTTCAAATTCATTCTAATGGATCACAAATCCCTAACTCTCCTCTAAGATAACAGAATCTTTCTTCACTCAAGGGTTTTGTAAATATATCAGCTAATTGATCTTCAGTATTAACATAATCAAGACATATTTCATTATTGCAACATGTTCTCTTATAAAATGATATCTAATTTCTATGTGTTTGTTCTAGAATGTTGAATTGGATTTTTGTTAGATTAATTGCACTTGTGTTATCACATTTTATAGGTGTTTTATCAAGTGTGATACCATAGTCTTCAAGTTGTCGCTTAATCCATAGGATTTGAGCACAGCAACTTCCAGCTGCAACATATTCAGCTTCAGTAGTTGATAATGCAACTGAATTTTGCTTTTTGCTAAACCATGAGATTAAGTTACTTCCTAAGAATTGGCATGCACCACTTGTGCTTTTTCTATCTAACTTACATCCAGCATAATCAGAATCAGTGTATGCAATTAAGTTCAATGTTGAGTCTCTAGAATACCATAAACCTACATTTTTTGTTCCACTTAAGTATCTTAGTATTCTTTTAACAGCAATTAAATGTGATTCTTTAGGTTCAGACTGAAATCTAGCACATAAGCAAACAGCAAACATTATGTCTGGTCTACTTGCAGTTAAGTAAAGTAGGGATCCGATTATACCTCGATAATATTTTTGATCAACCTTCTTACCTTCTTCATCTTGCATGAAGGACTCATTGGTGTTCCGAGGGGTTTGATTGATTCCATACCAAACTTCTTTAGAATTTCTCTTGTGTACTTTGTTTGGTTGATAAAGATTCCCTCTTTGCTTTGTTTGATTTGGAGTCCAAGGAAGAAGTTGAGTTCTCCCATCATGCTCATTTCAAATTCACCCTGCATCAACTTAGCAAATTCTTGACATAGAAGATTGTTAGTAGCACCAAAAAATATCATCAACATATATTTGAACTACTAATAAATCTTTACTTTTCTTTTCAAAAATAATGTTTTATCAACATTTCCTCTTACAAAATCATTTTCAATTAAGAATTTACTTAATCTATCATACCAAGCTCTAGGTGCTTGTTTCAAACCATATAAAGCTTTGTGCAATTTAAAAACGTGATTTGAAAATTCATGATCTTCAAAACCTGGTGGTTGTTCTACATATACTTCTTCATTTATAAATCCATTTAGAAAAGCACTTTTTACATCCATTTGAAATAAGTTAAAATTCATGTGACATGCAAATGCAAGTAATAGTCTAATGGCTTCTAATCTAGCTACTGGTGCAAAGGTTTCATCAAAATCAATACCTTCTTCTTGATTATATCCTTTTGCAACTAATCTAGCTTTGTTTCTAATTACTATGCCATTTTCATCTAGTTTATTTCTAAATATCCATTTTGATCCTATAACAGAATGATTTTTAGGTCTTTCTACTAAAGTCCATACATTATTTCTAGTGAATTGATTTAATTCTTCTTGCATTGCTAACATCCAATTATTATCTTTTTCAGCTTCTTCAATAGTTTTAGGTTCAATTTGTGATACAAATGCAAGATGATTACTAATATTTCTCATAGATGATCTAGTTCTTATTCCTTGAGATGGATCACCTATAATCAATTCCTTGGGTGACTATAAGCATATCTCCAATCCCTAGGTAGATATATCATTATGATTAGTGTTAGTATCATCATCCTTAGGTGAATCATTATCTTTAGCTTCTTGCTCATGATCTGAAGATACATCAATATTAATTTTTCAAGATCTTTTCAATTATGTTTGTATCTTCTTCATCATCAAATCTTTTCGGAACGAGTTGCTAAAGATTCATCAAAAACTACATGAATGGATTCTTCAACAACTAAAGTTTTCTTGTTAAATACTCTATATGCTTTACTAGTTGTTGAATATCCTAAGAATATTCCTTCATCAGATTTAGCATCAAATTTGCCTAAATTATTTTTACCATTATTGTGAACAAACATTTACAACCAAATGCATGAAATATTTAATGTTGGGTTTTCTATCATGCCATAATTCATAAGGTGTTTTCTTTAAAATAGGTCTTATTAAAGCTCTATTTAGGATGTAACATGCTGTGTTAATAGCTTCCGCCCAAAAGTATTTCGGGAGTTTACTTTCACATAGCATGGTACGGGCCATGTCTTCTAAAGTCCTATTTTTCCTTTCAACTACTCCATTTTGTTGAGGGGTTCTTGGTGCAGAAAAATTATGATTAATACCATTTTCATTGCAAAAACTTTCAAATAAATGATTTTCAAATTCAGTTCCATGATCACTTCTTAGAGACACTATGGTAGTGTTTTTCTCATTTGTGACTTTCTTGAAGAATTTCAGGAATATCGAGAAAGTCTCATCTTTGTGAGCTAAAAAATTACCCAAGTGAATCTAGAGTAATCATCTACTATCACAAGACCATATTTCTTTCCTCCTAGACTTGTGGTTCTAGTTGGTCCAAAAAGGTCCATGTGAAGTAGCTCTAATGGCCTAGAAGTTGAAACAACATTTTTAGATTTAAAAGAACTTCTCGTTTGTTTTCCAAACTGACATGCATCACATATTTTGTTATTTTCAAAATCTATTTTAGGTAGACCTTTTACTAAATCCATTCTAATTAGTTTTGAAATAAGGTGTGTGCTTGCATGACCTAATCTTCGATGCCACAACCAACCAATCTCATTCATATTAGCATTATTAGCAACTAAGCAATGATTATTAGTAGACAAATTGTCTAAGTCAATCAAGTATACATTGCCATTTCTATTTCCAATAAAAACAATGCTATTATCAATGGGATTAGCTACTGTGCATATAGAAGATTCAAATGATACTTTAAAACCTTTGTCACATAATTGACTTATACTAATTAAGTTATGCTTTAAACCATCAACATAAAGTACATTTTCAATATATGTGGAGGGAGTTATTTGAATGTTACCAAACCCCAAGATTTGGCCTTTGCCATTGTCGCCAAATGTAACAACTCCTCCTTTCTTTTCTTCAAGGGTGATGAATTCTTCTTTGTCACCCGTCATATGTCTTGAGCAGCCACTATCAAGATACCACTTTCTCTTTGATCTTTGGCCACAAGACATTCCTGCAAAATATCAAACTTTATGTTTAGGTACCCAAGCTTTCTTGGGTCCTTCATGGTTAGTAGCAAAAAATTGTTCCTTTCGGAACCCATATTTTCTTTCCTTTAATATTTAAGTTTTTATTAGGTTTTAGAATTTTACATTCATAAGATTTATGTCCTTTTTGTTACATTTAAAGCATGTAAAATTACTTTGGCCAGCACGCACAAAAATATTTTTCAGTGATTTTTGTTTTCTTAAAGTGTTATACCCTAATCCGGCTTTGTCAAAAACTGCTTTTTGACTATTTAATAACATGTAATTTAGTTGAGCTTAAGTAAACTTATCAACTATGTTCTTATGTTTTTCAACCTCTTTCCTTAGTTTATCATTTTCATTGGAAATTAATTCTTTTCTTTTACCAAAATTTCATTTTCAGATTTAAGTTTCTTAACTTCATTATTAAGATCTTCCTTTTCTTTAATGAAAGTTAAATTTTCATTTTTCAAAAACTTGTATTTCTTTTTCAAAACTTGAAATCGCCAACAAGTTCATTAAAAGCATCAAATAATTCATCAAAAGCAAATTCATCGCAAGGGTTATCGGAACTTACCTCATCGTTGTCGTCCGCCATAAAACATACATTTGCGACTTCCTTTTGTTCTTCTTCTTCGGAAGAAGATTCATCGCTATCACTCCAAGTCGCCACATAAGCCTTCTTTTTCTTTTTGTAGGCTTTCTTCAATTTAGGACATTCATTCCTAAAGTGCCCCGGTTTCTTACACTCATAGCAAGTCAAGGGGTCTTTCTCTTTTTCTTTGTCCTTGTCCTTTCTTATCCTTTTCTCCTTCCCACTTTGCTCCAAATTTCTTCTTGTGGAAGGGTTTCTTTCTCCTCATGAATCTTTTAAACTTTCTTGCTAAGAGAGCAGTCTCTCATCATCATCATCATCATCACTGCTGCTCTCTTCTTCTTTTGCAGCTTTGAGGGCAATCACTTTCTTCTTCTTTTGTCCTCCTCTACATGCTGCTTCATGGTCAGCTCATGGGTCATAAGTGATCCTAGAAGCTCCTCTAAGGGTAGAGTGTTGAGGTCCTTTGCTTCTTGGATTGCTGTCATTTTTGCTTCCCATGATCTTGGAAGTGACCTAAGAATTTTCGAACAAGTTCTGAGTTAGTATATGTCTTACCAAGACTTTTCAAACCATTTACAATATCTGTAAATCTAGTGTACATGCATGCAATGGTTTCAGATTGTTCCATGCTAAACAACTCATATTTATGAACAAGAATATTAATTTTAGATTCTTTACTTGGTTGGTACCCTCATGGGTAACCTCTAATCTATCCCAAATCTCCTTTGCGGAATTACATGTGGAGATTCTATTAAATTCATTAGCATCTAAAGAGCAATATAAGACATTCATGGCCTTAGCATTGAGCTGTGCCATTTTCCTATCATTATCATTCCAATCCCTTTCGGGCTTAGGAACAATAGTGCCATCAATAACATGTGTGGGTGTACTAGGTCCATTAATTATAACACCCCATAATTCATAATCAGAAGCTTGAATGAATATCCTCATTCTTGCTTTCCAATAAGAATAATTTGAACCATTAAACAGGAGGTCTATTCGTAGAATGACCTTCAGCAAATGATCCAACTTGAGTTGCCATTTGGATCTTTAGCTCTTGATCGTGTGATCAAAATCTAATGAGCACTTGCTCTGATACCAATTGTTGGCCCAGATGACAACCCAAGAGGGGGGGGGGTGAATTGGGTTCTTTAAAAAATTTAGCCTTTTAAAATAGTTTGCTTAAGAAGAATGAAAGCAAATGCAATGTAAATACAAAGTGCAGTGAATAGAGATAGAGATAGAGTCAATGGAAGCACGGCAAACACAAAGATTTTATAGTGGTTCGGTGTATCCAACACCTACGTCCACTCCCAAGATTCACTTGGGTCCACACTATAATCTTCCTTGATTACAGCCGAGTTGTTTTACAAGCTCACAACTCAAACTTGTTGTTTTCCCGGGATCACAACGAACCCAGCTGGTTTTTCGGGCTCACCAGCACAAAACCCTAACACAAGCTATACCAAGCTTGTACCGAGGTAAGACTACCTCCACTAGTTCAATCCCCCAGATTGAACTAGACACAAATAAAGAAATATGTTTTTCAATTACACAGCTCCTCAATGAGCAATAATCAAATATAAGAACAAAGTTTAGAAAAGCCTGATTTGTAGTTGGTTGGCTTTTGAGCTTTTCTTCTTTTCTTCTTCTCCTTGCTGGATTGAATCAAGCCTCAGCTCCGATTCTTGAAGCAGTTTTTGAGCTTTTTCTCCTTTCTTTGAAAGTTGAAAATCTTTTGATTTGCTCTTGAATAGCTCTTGGATTTTCTTCTGAAGCTTCCTTGGATTATTGAACTTGAGCACAACGAAGCTTCCTTTGATTTCACACTTTTTCTTTCACTCTATTTTGAATCACGGATTTTTTCAAATGAAGCTCTGTTTTTCCGATTTTTCTCTTCTTTTCTCTTGAAGTGAATATCTCTCTATTTGTATTTCTTTGATTTGAAAACGGCTTCTCTATTTATAGATTCTGCAAAAATATAGCCGTTAGAAACAAAAAAAAATAGCCGTTAATTAAAAATCTTATCGTTGATGCTGAGTTGGCATTCAGAAAAATCTCGCCCAGATTTGTTGGAGTCGACTCCTGCTTTCCGCGAGTCGGCTCGAGACGCGATACCAAAAATAAAATACTCAGAAAGTCAAAGGGTCGACTCATCAAAAATAAGGTGTCGACTCCTGACAGTCGGGGTCGACTCATGAAAAGTTGGGGTCGACTCGCGAAGTGCTCAGAAAAACACTCCTCTGGAGTCTGAGCGGAGTCGACTCACACAGTCATGGAGTCGGCTCGACAGAATCGGGGGTCGACTCCTGAAATCACAGGGGTCGACTCGAGACAGACAGTCATTTCTGTATTTTGAGTGGAGTCGACTCTGAAACTCTAGAGTCGGCTCCGGAACGTATCAAAAATCAGAGAATTTTCTGATTGACTTGAAATTCGTTCCAAATTCATTTTAAATCAATTTTTGACTTGAATACAATAAAATTATCATTAGGAATCAATTCAAGAAATGTTCCAAAAACTCATTGATTATAATATTAAGTATAAAATTTCTTTTTGAAAGTTTAAACATGAAGCTTGAAGTTACTTTCAAATTGATTAAAGTTATACTTTAACATTCTCATTCATTGTTCTAAATAAATTCATTGCTCATGTAAGTAAACTCATTACATCTTTTAATATACTCATGGCTTTTGGTAATCATCAAAATTAATAAGATTAGGGCAACAAATTCTCAACAATCTCCCCAACAAGACCATTGAAGGCGCCCGTAACTGGGCACAAACACATCACGTCGGCCCCGGCATCTCCAAGGTAGCCGAGGCGGCCCCGACCTCTTCAGGTCGGCCCCATCGGCCCTGGCATCTCCAAGGTAGCTGAGGCGGCCCCGACCTCCTCAAGTCGGCCCCGGCATCTCCAAGGTAGCCAAGGCGGTCCCGACCTCTCCAGGTCGCCCCGTCGGCCCCGGCATCTTCAAGGTAGCTGAGGCGGCTCCGACCTCCTCAGATCGGCCCCGTCGGCCCCGGCATCTCCAAGGTAGCCGAGGCGGCTCCGACCTCCTCAGATCGGCCCCGTCGGCCCCGGCATCTCCAAGGTAGCCGAGGCGGCCCGACCTCCTCAGGTCGGCCCGTCGGCCCCGGCATCTCAAGGTAGCCGAGGCAGCCCCGACCTCCTCAGGTCGGGTCGGCCCCGGCATCTCCCCGAGGCGGCCCTGACCTCTCCAGGTCGCCGGCATCTCCAAGTAGCCGAGGCGGCCCCGACCTCTTCAGGTTGACCCTACGCCTGACAACGCAACCATCTTTCTGACTCGCCCAGACTGGCACTGCCAGACCCACCTATCACCTAGCCACGCCATCGATGGGACCAGGCCCACTTACCGGCTGACTCCGCCGACTAATGGGACTTGGCCCACCAACCGCCGGCTTTCCTTTCCGATGGGACAGGACCCACCAATCAGCCCAAATTCACGTAACCTCCACGTCCCGCTGACATTTCTCTCTCATGGAATGTCGCATGGCTAATCCTCATGCAGATTTCAACTGCCTATAAAAGAGTAAGTCCACAAGAGATCCAGGTATGCAAACATAAGCACCCTCTTTCCTACTTCCCCAGAGAAACTCTATTTTCGGAGCTTTCTCTGCCCTAAAGAGCTCTCTCGAGCTCTTCTTTAGCTATGACCCTGATCACTGACTTGGGCGTCGAAGGGTCCCCACCGGAGAACCCCTCCGATCTTGGACTTCTTGCAGGTTGTCCGGCTGGGCGAGAACCTCATCGGCGACCAAATCAATCTTTCCGGCGCTCAACACAGGTGATCAGGCGTCATTAGTTACTAACAGGTGAAGGATTTTATCCTAATCAAGTTTAATAAAACCTTTTGGACTAACAAATATTTTTCCTATGACTTCTCCATCAAAACCCTCCAAATCATTTCATATTACTCAGCATCATAATGTATCATTCCTTTCTGTCATGATACGAGCACTGGAGATTTCTTTCAGTGATGAATGAAAGGAAAATATTAAAATGATGATATCAGAGATGTAGATTATGAGCAACTGATATCAGCAAGATCATAAAAAACCTAAAGCTTTTGAAATTCAGATCGGCTGTTAAGATAGTATCGCCCTGAGCAAACTGCCATGCATTTTATACATAAATGTTATAAAAAAAAAATAACAAAGAGTCAACTTCACACTAGTTGGATTCAACAAATTTTTTCTATTCTGCTTAATTTTAAATCATATTTTTTTACTTTTTCTTTATTATTTTCTCTAATATAATTTTTAATTCATCTCAATTTCAAATGCTCTAAATCACTTTTTTTTTAAATTTATCCTCAATTGATACTATCTTCATTTTTTTATTAATGATTCTATTTCTTGTCTTATCTTTTCTTAATATTACCATACATCTATTTCAACATTCTTGTTTTAGCTATATTATACATATAATTTTCTTAGTAGGCCAACATTTTATGCCATAAAGTATGATAAATCTTATGATTATCTAATAAAATTTTTCTTTAGCTTATTAAATATTATACAATAACATAATATTTCAATTATATCTTTTTACTTTATTTATCCTTAAATAATATCATCATCAATTTCTCTTTCCTTATGAATAACTGATCATAACTACCTAAAACTATCATTTTTTAAAAATTTAAAAAATAAAATTTTACTTTATATTCAGTTCTATTTTTAATTATACTAAAATTACATTCAATATATACTTAATATAAAATATTTACATTCTAATATATTTTTAATAATTTTAATTTATAATTAATGACTATTTTAATGTTATTTAATAATAGTATATTATTTTTAAATAATATGCATCATGTAATACTATATTCAGTAGTTTATGTATGAGTAGTCATACTATAAATATTGATGTCGTACGTAAAAGAGCTTACACGCACGTATCACTGAAATGAGGCTATCTTATAAATTTCTTGTTGTAGTTGAACTGGGCTAAATGAGACTCTGACTTGAAGTGCAGAAGCTCAGCAACGAAACGATATTACATGCTAGCACATGTTGCTGTGGATTTTCGTTCTCCAACTTAGGATCGAAACGACGATGCACGTGGAAGCCTGGGTAGCATCCTTCCGTCCTTATGGACTTGCAAAACAATGTCCTTACGCAGGGGATTGAGATGGGTGGTCCCTATGGAAAACCCTTCGATGCTCAAATCAGTAAAGATCCTTAGCCACAGATAAT
Source organism: Calamus simplicifolius (assembly GCA_900491605.1). Classification (NCBI taxonomy): domain Eukaryota; kingdom Viridiplantae; phylum Streptophyta; class Magnoliopsida; order Arecales; family Arecaceae; genus Calamus; species Calamus simplicifolius. The sequence continues at coordinate 331,661 of UESW01004128.1, forward strand.
GTGGAGAAGGTTTGGAGAAAAAGAAATTTTCCAAAGGGGATCTAGAATACAATGGCGTGCGTGAAGGGTTTTTTTTCGTGCATACCTAAGGAGTCCTGGGACCTGATGACTAAAGGCAACCGAGATGGTATGCTGTTACTTGATTTTTCGAGTGCAGTTATGGAATTTGAAGGACGATAAGGTCGATTTCGACGTATACCTTATCAAGAGGATTTCAAATCCCGCTTATCAAGAAGGGGAAGCTATATCTAGCACCCATTTTCATTTAAATAGGATTACTTTAGGAAGGAGTTTTGAGACTCCCATGATTTCGGTGATCTGATGTCCGAGATACTCAGCGCAGGCCAAGGGTTGGCAAAGGGAATAGTCGATTGGGAGACTCCCGACTATTGAGGTTCAGTAACCCTGGTTCGAAGGTGAGACTCAATGAAAGAAGCCGAAGGTCGATTGGCCAAGGTTCGGTCTGGCGAGATTCGGGCGGAGATGATGATGCAGTAGTTTGGCAAGGCATCATTTGACTCGTATGGGTTGGTTAGCCATAACCCAAAGGTGAGCCTCATTATCTGCACACATCAATCGATTTATGTGAAAACTTTTTATCCCGCTTGCCCCCCCCCCCCCCCCCAACTCCCTAGTCCAAAGTTAGTGTTCAAACCTAGGGAGTTGAGTATACGTGGTCTACTCCCACTAGTGGAGGCTGAATTCGGAGAGACGCTGATGTTATGATTGCTGATACAGCATGATCGCTCGAGCTATCAAACAGGCGAGCTTTTCAAATTTGATCATGGGCGGCCAGTTGATAACATGCAGCGGAACCAAAGATCTTGGTGCTTGAACCGAAAGGCCGCAGCTCCTAGTGTTCCCCACTAATAATGTCCGCTGCCCTTCGTGTGGTGATTTAAAAGGGAGAGACCGGCGTCTTTTAGAATCGCATCTTTTCAAACCCTTTGCATTATCCTCCTATTTGAGACTAAGTGTCCTCAGCTAGAGAAAACTATGGCCGGTGTTGTCTCCACCCATTCTATAGAAATGGAGCACCCAACTTGCATTGCCTCATCGATGTCTGCGATGGATTTGGAGATAACCTACTGTGAATATTGGATTCCCGGTGACTACGACTTGCAAGTACCAAGTCCCAAGCAAAGAACTTCAGATGAACTGGAGTATGGGACTTTCTTCTATGAGAAATGCTTTAAGGCGGGTATCCACCTTACCCTTCATCTAACTGTGGAGATTATGGAGTTTTATGGCATTTTCCCAATGGTTGTGGTGCCGGCTGTAACAGCCAGTGCTACATCGTGGGGTTTATCTTCATGTGGCAATTCACGGGGGCGACGGCTACGGTACCTTTGTTCGAGCATGCCACAACATTGTCTTTTGCAAGAACTCCTTTTGGCCTTACATCGGATCCCGAAGGTCCTTCAAGAGGGTGTCAGGGGTTTCATCTTCTATAAAGGGATGAAAGCCTCATTTTTTCATCGTCCATTGGAGCGACAAGTGCCTCTTTCCTCTATTGTGGAAAAAATTTTCTGAGGACCTAAATAGGCTCCACAACTGTCGAAGCATGAGATCGAGGACCTCAAAATTCTTTCCAGCAGCAAGGTGCTCTCAGTTAGTTCTTCTGGCTAAGGACGCTCTCTTCAACGCCGATCTTAGCAGCATCGACCCTCGGGGTAAGTCTGATTATCTAATTGTTCTATGTCTGCAATAGCCAAATCGAATCTTGGGGTCCGAATGAGGGAGATGCTGAAGAGTAGCTCGGGCAAGAAGGGTGGGAAATGGTCTCGACTGGCCTTGCGAGCCCTACAAAGAAGAAGGCGAGACTCGGTCCCAAGTCTTCCTCGTCACCCTCTCTCAGACTTTCGAGCCTTTCAAAAAAGAATGCGAGACTCGGCTCCTCAAGCCCTCTGAGAGGGGATGACGAGGAAGACCTGGGACTAAGTCTCACCTTATTCTTGGTGCCAAAGGAGAAGGCAACGATGGATAAAATAAAAGAAGCACCGGCCCAGAAGGAGCTAGATAGCTTAGAGGATAGGTTTTGGGAAAGTGAGGACTTTACAGTAAGCCTGGATTATAATAAGGTTGTGTTTGGTAGTCGATAATCTATTCAGATTACCAGTAATTTAAATGGGACCCACCAGATAACTATATTTGGTACATGTTTTGAATGACAATCTATCTTGTAATGATAATCTAGATTACCTCATTAGAGATAATCCATATTACTTCAGAAAGGGATGGTTATCCATATTATCAAAGATGTGGTAATCTAATAAATTTTTTAACAAAATTGCTCCTGCTTTCTTTGATCATTCTCTACTCGCCTCCTCCTCTATCGACCTTACTGAAACCTTCGTGTCAAAGGTCCAGAGCCACACCCTCTGCCGCCAAGTCACAGATTCTACCACTCAGCGGCCCCATGGCCGTCTCCATATACCGCGAAACTTCTTCAGATCGGTGGCCTCCGCATCCTCATCGGTCGCTTAGAATATCATTTATAAATACAAATTTTTTAAAATATTATCATTTATAAATATAAATTTTTTAAATATATATAATAATATATAAATTTTTAGTAAATTTAATTTAGGAGTATTTTGGTAATTTGATGTTATATGATCGGTAATTTATTTGTCATACCAAACACAGTAATCAATATTACTATAGCATTAACTGTGTATACTAAACACAATTATCAATATTACTGATAATCTATCAAGTGGTGATCTATCTTATAGGCAATCACATTACCATTTAGGATTATCGGCGATGCATCAAACGCAACCTAAAGGTCTTCACTCGCTCATCTAGGGCTCGATTTCTGCCACCCCTTTTAGCCGACAAACTCCTAAGGAACATTAGGAGAGTCAGCGAATAAAGCGAGCGGCCGAGCTCGAGAGGTTGGAGGCCGTCGTAGCAAAGAGCAGCGAATAAATCCCTCCGTTTGCAAAGGAGCCTCTCACCAAAGAAGAGGGAGAGGCTGGGAGGAGCGCCAATGGTTAAGACAAGGAGGGGCCTTAGTGGAGAGGGTTAGTCGGGCTAGTCCCCCCGAACGACCTATGGCCAACCCTGAGTTGGAGTCATTGAAGTCATGGCTTCATGTATTCCACTCCATCCTCCGTCCAAAAGGAGGTCCTTTGGATGCAAAACATGAAGAAGCCAAGCAAGGGACGATCTCCTTCACAATCAAGGGGTTTGAGCTCTCTGAAGGCTTGGAGGACCTCCCATTGCTCGAGAGCGAAGACCTTTTGAAAGACATGAATATTTATGCCTTCTGAGTAAGCAAGGATGTCCTTTTAATCTTCTTTATGATACCATTATTTTTGGGCTTGCTCACTTTGTCTGGCTGCAAGGGATTATCCTCTAGAGGGTATTCTATAAATCGTTGATAGCCGCAGTAGAAGCTCGTGACCAAGCCTTAGGCGAAGTCACCGAGCTTTGAAATAAAAAGGGCTTGGCTAACCAGCATATTGAAGAGCTAGCTAAGGCCCGGGCTGAGCTCGAAGCAGCCTATATGTCAGCGGAGGAAGCCTGGTCAACATTGTCGACATTTTGGGTGAAGGCCACTAAAGAAATAAAAATGCTAAATAAAAGCCTTGCTAACGAAGGTCGCAAGTTTGAAAATTGCCAACAGCAGGCCGCATGGGCTTTGGCTGAGCTTGCATTTACCCAAAATAAAGCGAAAGAGGATCGGGCAAAAGTGAAACATGCCTAGGGAAACTTTAATCATTATAAGAAGAAGAAGAAAAGGCCTCACAAGTAGGCTGCGAAGGCAAGGGTAGAGGTTGCTCGGCAGGCCGATATTATCACAAAGATATGAACTTCATTCATAATCTTAGCTCCACTTTTATCTGAATGGGATCTGATTGTCTAACTTCTCAGGCCAAAGAGATCGAAACTTGGGCGATGGAGCATATAAAGATGCTAACTGAAAACTGATCATGTGCCATCCACAGCGCTCCAAGTCTTAAGCCCGGATGATCGAGGTCGACAACCAATCTGCCCTTGCTGTGGAAAACTATAAGAGTTCAATCAAGTTTCTCAAGGAGAAACTCTCATTCTTGAAGGAGGCCTACATGTGAAGGACGACTGAGACGCACCAAAGGGTTGTCCAGCAGTACCCGAACTTGGACCTCTTCTTCTTAGAGGATGAGGGCTATTGTGTCGCTTCAGTGTCGGCTAATACCACGGTCGCAACTACCTTATCCGTCAAAGCCGGACCCGATGGAGATGGTGCCCTAAAGATAGACTTTAAAGAATCTGTAGAGGCAAACTCAGCTGAGGTTCCTCCGAACATTGCCGAAGAGACAAGCCAGCCTACCCTAGCTATCCCTCTTTTGGCGTCTTCCCTTGGGAAAGGCACAACATAGAGATAGGCACTAGGCGTGCCGCCCACGGCATGGCATGGCCCAGGCCCACATGGGCCATGCTAGGCACGGCCCGGTACTACTACAATACCGGACTGTGCCGACACGGCCCCGTAAACCATGCCGGGCCGGGCTTGAAAATTTTTTTTCACTGGTCCGGCACAGCACGGCCCATGACGGGCCTGGGCCGGCCCGTCGAACCGTGCCGACACGGCCCAGGCGTGCCGGCACGCCAGCTGTGCCTAGGCACAGCACACTGCGTTGTGCTTAGGCATAGCTGTGACATGCATAGTTGTGCATGGCACAGCAGCCTGTGTCGTGCACAGTTGTGCATGGCTGTGCCTAGGCACAGTGTCATGCCGGGCCTGGCACGGTCCATGTGGGTCGTGCCAGGCCCAGGTTCGGCACGGTTCGTGGCCTAAATGGGCCACGGGCCGTACCGGAACTGAATTTTTTTTACCGTGCCGTGCCTGGCACGACCCATTTATTACTGGCTGTGCCAGGCATGGCACGTTAATTTTAGAGGCATGGTGGGCCTAGACCGTGCCATGCCAGGCACGGTGGGCTCGGGCTGTGCCGTGCCAGGCACGGTCCAGTGCCACAACACCGATCGATCTAGCCGAGCCCACGATTTTTTTTTATTTCATTCATTTGTCATCTTTTGTATGCCTCGAGGCACCTTTGTACCTTGGATGAATAAATTTCATCAGAAATTTTTTTTCCTATGTAATGAATAACTTTGATCAATAAAGTTCATCAAAAAAATTATATTTTATTTGTACTTCTTCCATTATTCGCTGAATAGTATTAGTCTCATTGTTTTCTTGAAATGTCTCGTGATTGTTGAATCCAGCAATTTAGGCTCAGCAAGAATAGTGTAGGGGCACTCCGACCGAAGGGTCAGAAAGATAACTCATAGATGTCTCAGCCCGGCTGAAGGTTCAGGAAGATAATAGGATATACTTGACCCTACCGAGGTTCGAAGATAGAATAACATAGGGACTTAGCCCTTTTAAGAATTCAAAGGTAGATAAAGAAGTTTCTTACTCGGCCCTACCTAGGTTCGGAGAGATAATATAATAAGACCTCAGCCCAACTAAGGGTTCAGAGAAATAATAATAAGACCTTAGCCTGGCTGAGGGGTCAGTGAATAACAATAAAGTGTGCTTGGCCCTGCCGAGGTTTGGAGAATTTATGTAAGTTACTCAGCCGTGCCAATATTCGAACATTATGCTCGGCCCCTTCCGAGGTTTGGAGAAATAACATGCTCAGCCCCACCAAGGTTTGGAGAACAAGTATAATGTTCTCATCCCTACCGAGGTTCGAAGATTAATGTAATCGGCCTTATTGAGGTTCAAAGAACAAGTATAATGTTCTCGACGCTGTTGAGGTTCGAAGATTAACGTACTCGGCCCTACCAAAGTTTAGAGAACAAGTATAATGTACTCGGCCTTACCAAGGTTTGGAGATTAACGTACTCGACCTTGCCGAGGTTCAGAGAACAAGTATAATGTACTCGGCCCTGCCAAGGTTTGGAGATTGACATACTAGGCCCTACTGAGGTTTGGAGAAATGAGATAGAGAGACCTCAACCCGGCTGAGGGTTCGAAGATAGAATTCGTAGGACCAGCAATTGGGAGAAACCTATTTCTTATTAACATTTTACTAATAATATACTCGGAGGTTGTTCGAATTCCATATTTTGGGAATGGTTTTCCATCGAGGTCTTGGAGCCAATAGGTACCTGGTCTGATAACCTCTACAACTTAATAGGGGTCTTCCTAGTTTGAAGTCAGTTTCCCTTATTCCATCGATTTAGAGACCAAAGCTTTGCGGACCACAAGGTCATCGGGAAGGAAGAGCTTCCTATTCACCCAGGAACAATAGTAACGAGCCACGCGCTGTTGGTACGCAGCCATTTTAATTTGGGCCTTTTCTTTAACTTCTTCAATTAGGTCAAGGCTAGCCTACAGTTGTTCATCATTTTCTTCTTTGGAATAGCTTTCGGCTCTAGGCAAGGGTAGGCCAACTTCAATTGGGATGACGACATCAGTGCCAAAGGCCATCCTGAACAAAGTTTCACTAATGAAAATCCTTTGCATTATTCGATAAACCCAAAGGACATGGTGAAGCTCGTCTGCCCATCTGTCACGTGCTCTATTCAACTAAGCCTTTAGTCCTTGTAGCAGTGTTCGGTTATCTACCTTTGCCTCGTCGTTAGTTTGTGGATGCCCAACTAAGGTGAGCCGATGGCTGATGCCATGATCTTGATAGAACTCTCAGAACCTTGGATTGTCGAATTGCCGATCGTTGTCAGTAATGATGGTATGCGAAAGATCGAATCGGCAAATAATCGACTACCAGACAAAGTCCTTGGCTCGGGCCTTAGTGATTTGGACAACTACTTCAGCTTCAATGCATTTGGTGAAGTAATTAATAGCCATGAATAGTGTTGGTCCAGATAGCAACCCAAGAGGGGGGATGAATTGGGTTTTTCAAAAAATTAAACTCCTTTGAAAGATAACCCCCAGCGGAAATAAAAACTTAGATTCACAGATTTAAAACTAAGCAACTATAAATAGAGAGTTGAAGATAAAGAGACAATCACGGCAAACACAATAGATTTTATAGTGGTTCGGTGTACCTACACCTACGTCCACTCCCAAGTACCTCTTGGGTCCACACTATAATCAAACTGATTACAGCAGAGTTGTTTTGCAAGCTCACAACTTGAACTTGTTGTTTTCCCGGATGCACAACGAACCCAGCTGGTTTTCAAGGCTCACCAGCACAAAACCTTAAAACCACAAGCTAATGCTTGCACAAGGCTAACAGCCTCAACTGAATCAATCACCAGATTGACCCAACAAACAGTATTTGATTTTACAAAAGCAAACTGCTCCTTCAATAAGCAAATATACAATAATGAAACAATAAATAGAGATTAGGAACCAAAGCCTGATTCGAAGATCTTGGTGGCTTCTTCCTTCTCTTCCTTTGAATGGATCTTCCTTTGAATATGCTCTTGAGGCTCAGAAGATTGAAAAAACTAGGGCTTCTTCCTTCTCTTGAGATTTCTTCTAAATAGAACAACAAAGGCTTGGAATCTCTTTCTCTTCTTTTGGGGAATGAGTATGATCTTTCCTTACAGGTTTTCCCTCTTTTCTTTTCTGATAGATCTCAAAGATTTTCTCTATTCTTTTCTTTTTGCCTCTTTCTTCTCTTTTCTTCTCTTGTTTTTGGGATGCAATCAACCCTCTTCTTATAGATCCGATTAATCCACAAATAGTGTGAAACTATCCATTAGAAGCAAGTGAAAAAGGATTAGATCCATAAATAACAATAGCCGTTGGGATTAAAATAGATAAAGATAAAGTTTAGAGTCGTTCTGACAGTTCTGGAGCCGTGTCTGACATTCTGGAGTCGGCTCTGGCTTTTCTGGAGTCGGCTCTAACTCAAAATTATTTAATCCGCTCGATCTGGAGTCGTCTCTGACTTTTCTGGGGTCGACACAAAATTCTTCTGGAGTCGACTCTAGAAGTCTGGGAGTCGACTCTAAGTCGTGGCCTGAAAATCCAACGTTCTGTTGTTTCTGATAGAGTCGGCTCTCACAGTCCCGGAGTCGACTCTAAGTCCGTGCCGTTTTTCGGAGTCGGCTCTGTGATTCCATGTGTCGACTCTAATGTCTGCAGTCTTACCTTGACATTAGATTCGAACCAGAACTTGATTTTCCTTCTTGATTTTGATCATCAATTAGACTTATAATCTGAAAAACTTAATCAAAATCATTAGTAACATTAAATGTTATACTCAAATAGTTTTGTTAATCATCAAAATCTCAATTGGGTCAACAATCTCCCCCTTTTTGATGATGACAAAAACTTTGAGTATATGTATTAAGAAATTCATTTGAATTGAGAATTATAGACATTGTTAAAGCTTAGAGACTTTCTAATAGAGAATTTGATGCCAATATTCAAAATGAATAAAAATAAACAAAACTTGACATCAATCAAAATGATTTGATTTTATATGGAGAAACTTATTAAGCTCCCCCTGCATTGAATAGCTCCCCCTATGTAGATAATCTGAATTCTTCCTAAAAATTCTCAGAATTATTCTTCATTTTCTTTCTCTTTCTCTTTCTTATATATGTCTTTCTTATATGCATATACGTTTATCTCTCCCCCTTTTTTGTTATCAACAATAAGGTGAGTTTAAAAATAATAGAGAATGTACTTAGAGCGAGAATGTTGATTCGAATAAACATAAGGATAGGAAACTTATTCATTGACATTCACTCAAAGATAAATTTGTAATAAAAGTGCAACATTCATTCAAACATTTGTATTCCAAAGCAAGATCCATTACATGTATTCTAAAATGACAGTTTAAGTATGTAAATCCTAGATACATGCTAAGAAAGAAAGCAAGAAATCCTAAGATACAACCTAGGATTGAAACACAAAATCAAATATGCTTATACACAATTTTCTTTAAATGTCCAATCATTTCCATAACATCATCTTTTTGGGTCTTCTTAAAGCTTTCAAGACATGCTTCAATTTGAGAGACGGCAAGGTCGATATCTTTCTTCAGTTGACTTGTAGCATGAAGATACTTTCCAGAACCGTCCGCAATGCCTTCCATCCTTTCAAAAATTTTATGAAGATCAGTGCTAAAGGATTCGACGGAATTGCTAATTGAAAAAGAAATCATGTCAAGTCTTGAATTAATTTCATCCTTTAATTGATTGAACTCCTCTCTTAGTTTACACATATCATTTGTTCTTACACTGTCATACTCAGCCAGTAAAGCTCTGAGCTGACCAATCTGTTCCTCAGAAAATCTTTCTGATGCCATTGCTGACTGATGTGGAAGTTGAGAGCTAGGTCCAGCTTCTGAGGGTCCAGCAGAAGGTCCAGCAGAGAAGGTCCAGCAGATGGTTCAGGAATGTCTTCTCCTCTGACTTCCTCAACTCTAACTTCTTCAGCTCTGGCCTCATGTCCTCTTTTAATCCAGTTTCCATTTTCTTTTCTAAAGCCCATTCGGTGAATAGTAGAGACACTATAATAATCTGTATGTCTTAACTTTCTTAGTGGCTCATTGTCCATTATAAGTACACCTTGGCTTCTGAATACCAATGTTAAAACCATACCATAAGGTAATGTAGATCTCTTTTTAGTAGCTGCCTCTGCCATATATCCTATCATCATTTCAGCAAGATTTAAAGGTCTACCAGTGAGTATGCAGTCCATCAATAAAATGTCTCGCTCCGAGACATATTCAAACCTTCCGATTTTAGGGAAAAGAATCCTTCCACAGATATTATGAAGTAATCTGAGTTCCAAATTAAGTTGATTTGCCAAGATTTCCTCAAACTCAGAAACTTCTCTCCCTAACATCCTTGACAGTGCTCCTCCTCTATCTTCATGATGATATTCAACAAGTCCAACAGTAGGCATTTCCAATAAATTACCAAGGGATTCGGCTGTGATGATTACCTTTGTTCCTCTTACAACACTTACTAAACCTCCCTCTCCTCTACTTAAATCATTATAAAACTCTCTTACTAGGGCAGGGTAGGTAGGGATATCCAAAGAGCAGACCTTCTCCCATCCCATTTCTTTCAACAATCGCCCAATAGCAAAACCTTCCGAAATAAAGAAGTTGAAATCAACTTTTCTTCCGGTTGTAATGGCCTTACCAGCTAATTGGTCGACTCTTGGAGAAGATGGTGAGGGTGGAGAGTCATCTTGAGTGGCAGATGAAGAAGATGACGAAGGTTGCCTTCGATTTGAACGGCGCTTCATCGGAACAGTCGAACCACCAATGATTGCACGCCTTTTGGGAGCCATTGGATTCGATTGGAATGAGTAATCAAGGTTTTGAGGGATTTGGAGAGTTTGGAATCAGTTTGGAACAGTTTGAAAATGGTTTAGGAGACGATAGAAATCGTTTGGGGTCGACTCCGCCCTTTTTATTTTGACCTAGTTCCACTTAGAGTCGACTCCCGAAAACGAGGTGTCGGCTCCGAACCAGAGAATCTGTCAGCGCCCGAATTAGAGTCGGCTCTACAGAAGCCAGAGTCGGCTCTAATTGCCCAGACAGAACATCAAAATAAGGTGTCGACTACAAACGAGGTGTCGACTCCACAATAGTTTCAGTGAAAAATTCGAATTTCAAGGATCTGAAACTAATCAAATTAAACATCAAACTCTAGATAAGTGTTCCTTAACAATTGGGGAAACAATAAATCAACTTTCTAGATAAATTTCCTTATTGGATATAGAGGATTTTCAAGAAATTATAGAAGTCTAGATAGTTGTTGTCCTTAAGAGTTTCAGAAAATTATTCTAAAGGATCACAAACTCCTAATTCTCCTCTAAGATAGCAAAATCTCTCCTCACTCAAGGGTTTGGTAAAAATATCGGCTAATTGATCATTAGTATTAATATATTCAAGACAAACATCTTTGTTAGTTACATGTTCTCTAATAAAGTGATGTCTAATTTCAATGTGTTTAGTTCTTGAATGTTGAATTGGATTTTTAGTTAGATTGATAGCACTAGTATTATCACATTTAATAGGTATTTTATCAAGTGTGATACCATAATCTTCAAGTTGTCGCTTAATCCAAAGGATTTGAGCACAGCAACTTCCAGCTGCAACATACTCTGCCTCAGCAGTGGATAATGCAACCGAATTTTGCTTCTTGCTAAACCAAGAGATTAAGTTACTTCCTAAAAGTTGGCATACCCCACTTGTACTCTTTCTATCTAATTTACAACCAGCATAGTCAGAATCAGAATAAGCAATCAATTTTAAGTTGAGTCTCTAGAATACCATAATCCTACATTTTTAGTTCCATTTAAGGTATCTAAAGATTCTTTTAACAGCAAGTAAATGTGATTCTTTAGGATTAGATTGATATCTTGCACATAAGCAGACAGAAAACATGATATCTGGCCTACTTGCAGTTAGATAAAGAAGTGATCCAATCATACCTCTGTAATGCTTCTGATCTACTTTCTTACCTACTTCATCCTTGTCCAGCTTGCATGAGGGACTCATTGGCGTACCAAGAGGTTTAGCAGATTCCATACCAAATTTCTTGAGTATTTCCTTTGTATACTTTGTTTGGTTAATGAAAATTCCGCTTTCTCTTGTTTGATTTGAAGTCCAAGGAAGAAGTTTAGTTCTCCCATCATGCTCATCTCGAATTCTCCCTGCATTAGCTTAGCAAATTCTTGACAAAGGAGATTGTTAGTAGCACCAAATATAATGTCATCAACATAAATTTGAACGATTAATAAATCCTTTCCTTTTCTTTTTAAAAACAAGGTTTTATCAACATTTCCTCTAGAAAAGTCATTTTCAATTAAAAATTTACTTAATCTATCATACCAAGCTCTAGGTGCTTGCTTTAAACCATAAAGTGCTTTGTGTAGTTTGAAGACGTGGTTTGGAAATTCATGATCTTCAAAACCAGGAGGTTGTTCAACATAAACTTCCTCATTTATAAAACCATTTAGAAATGCACTTTTAACATCCATTTGAAATAAGTTGAAATTCATATGACATGCAAATGCAAGTAGTAGCCTAATGGCTTCTAATCTAGCAACAGGTGCAAAAGTTTCATCAAAATCTATACCTTCTTCTTGATTATATCCTTTTGCAACTAGTCTAGCTTTGTTTCTAATTACTATGCCATTTTCATCTAATTTATTTCTAAATACCCATTTAGATCCTATTATAGGGTGATTTTTAGGTCTTTCAACTAGGGTCCAGACTTGATTTCTAGTGAATTGGTTTAACTCTTCCTGCATTGCTAACATCCAATAACTATCTTTCTCGGCTTCCTCTATAGTCTTAGGTTCTATATGAGATACAAATGCAAGATGATTATTGATATCTCTCATTGATGATCTAGTCCTTACACCTTGAGATGGATCACCTATGATTAGGTCCTTAGGATGACCATAAGCATATCTCCAATCTCTAGGTAGATCTTGATCATTTTGAACAGTATCAATACCATCATCCTTAGGTGAGTCATCATCCTTAACTTCAGGTTCTTGATCTGAAGATACATTTAATTTTTCAATATTTCTTTCAATCAAAGATGTATCTTCCTCATCATCAATTTTATCTGAACTTGATGCTAAAGACTCATCAAACACTATATGAATGGATTCTTCTACAACTAAGCTTTTCTTATTAAATACTCTATATGCTTTGCTAGATGTAGAATATCCTAGGAAGATACCTTCATCAGACTTTGCGTCAAACTTCCCAAGATTATCCTTACCATTGTTATGAATAAAACATCTACAACCAAATGCATGAAAATAACTTAAATTTGGTTTCCTATTGATCCAAAGTTCATAGGGAGTTTTCTTAAGGATAGGTCTAATTAGGGCTCTATTTAGAATGTAACAAGCTGTGTTTATAGCTTCCGCCCAAAAATATTTTGGAAGTTGGCTTTCACATAGCATGGTACGGGCCATGTCTTCTAAAGTCCTATTCTTCCTTTCTACAACTCCATTTTGTTGTGGTGTTCTAGGTGCAGAGAAGTTATGATGTATGCCTTTTTCAAAACAGAATTTTTCAAATAAGTGATTTTCAAATTCAGTTCCATGATCACTTCTAATAGACACTATGGTAGTGTTTTTCTCATTAGTGACTTTCTTAACAAATTTCATGAATATTGAGAAAGTCTCATCTTTGTGAGCCAAAAACATTACCCAAGTGAATCTAGAGTAATCATCTACTATCACTAGACCATATTTCTTTCCTCCTAGACTTGTGGTTCTAGTAGGTCCAAAAAGGTCCATGTGTAGTAGCTCTAGTGGCCTAGTAGTTGAAACAACATTCTTAGATTTGAAAGAAGTTCTTGTTGTTTTCCAAATTGACATGCATCACATATTCGATTATTTTCAAAATTTAGACTAGGAATACCTTTAACTAAATCCATTTTCAATAATTTGGAAATTAGGTGTGTGCTTGCATGACCTAATCTACGATGCCATAGCCAACCAATCTCATTCATTTTAGCATTATCAGCAACTAAGCAATGATTACTTGGAGATAAATTACTCAAATCAATTAAGTACACATTGCCATAGCGTTTACCAACAAGAATAATGCTATTATCAATGGGATTAGTAACAGTGCAAACAGAAGCTTCAAAGGAAACCTTGAAACCTTTGTCACACAGTTGGCTAATACTTATTAGATTATGTTTAAGTCCATCAACATATAAAACATTATCAATATGAGTAGATGGAGTAATTTGAATCTTACCAATGCCCATGATATGGCCTTGACCATTATCACCAAAAGTAACTACTCCACCTCTTTTTGATTCAAGGGTGATGAATTGATCTTTGTCACCCGTCATGTGTCTTGAGCAACCACTGTCCAGGTACCATTTTCTTTTCAGTCTGATGGCTGCAAGACACTCCTGCAAAACATTTATGTCTTAATTTTAGGTACCCAAGCCTTCTTGGGTCCTTCATGGTTAGAAGCATTAAACATTGTTCCTTTGGGAACCCAAATCATCTTTTTCTTTTTATGTGAAGATTTACACATATATGATTTATGTCCTTTGCTTCCACATTTAAAACAAGTAATGTTTAATGATTTTTCAGCATGTACAAAAATGTTCTTCAAAGATTTTTGCTTTTTAAGTGGATTATATCCTAATCCAGCTTTATCAAAAACAGCCTTTTGATTTTCCAAAATCATATTAAGTTTGATAGAGCTTAGAGTAAATTTATCAACTATAGGCTTAAGTCTATCAACTTCATTTTTCAAACTTTCTTTTTCTTTTATTAAAAGTTCTTTATCAACAACATGCTTTTCATTTTCTAATGATAGTTTTTGCATTTGAGTTTTCAATCTTTGTTCTTTGAACTTAGATTTGCAAAATCATCCATTAATTCATAAAAAGCACTATGTAATTCATCAAAAGTGAAGTCATCAAGAAAACTCGGACTTACCTCATCATTGTCCGCCATGAAGCATAGATTGGCCATTTCACTCTTTTCTTCTTCTTCGGAACTTGTGCTTTCCGAATCGCTCCATGTGGCCATCATTGCCTTCTTTTTGAATCTCCGGGTGCCTTTCTTTAGTTGAGGGCATTCAGATTTAAAGTGACCCGGCTTCTTGCATTCAAAGCAAATAACTTCCTTTTCTTTGCCCTTGTCCTCATCTTTTCTTGCAAAGGGCTTTTTCTTTTCAAACTTCTTCTTCTTCATGAATCTTTTAAATTTTCTTGTGATGAGTGCCATGTCCTCATCATCACTTTCATCCTCGGATTCATGAGGCTCTTCCATATATTCAGAAATCTTAAGAGCCATATTTCTCTTCTTCTTTGACTCATCATCATCAACATGTTGCTTGATTTGAAGCTCATGAGTCATTAAGGATCCCAACAGTTCTTCTAGGGGTAGTGTACTTAGATCCTTTGCCTCTTGTATTGCCGTCACCTTAGCTTCCCAAGTCCTAGGCAAGGAATGCAAGACCTTTCTCACAAGATCAGAATTATCATAAGATTTACCAAGACTTTTTAAACCATTAACTATGTCAGTAAATCTTGTAAACATATCAGCAATAGATTCACATGCATCCATTTTAAACAATTCATATTTATGAACTAGCATGTTAATCTTGGATTCCTTGACTTGATTTGTTCCCTCATGGGTAACTTCAAGTCTATCCCAGATTTCCTTAGCAGAAATGCAAATAGATATGCGATTGAATTCATTTGCATCTAATGAGCAGTATAAGACATTCATTGCTTTGGCATTGAGTTGTGCCAATTTTCTATCATGTTCATCCCATTCCGTTTCCGGTTTGGGAGTCTCCATGCCATTGACTCTAGCAGTGGGTGTGTGTGGTCCATTGACTATAATGCTCCATAGATCATAGTCAAGTGCTTGAATGAATATTTTCATTCTAGCCTTCCAATAACCATAGTTAGAACCATTAAATAAGGGTGGTCTATTAGTAGATTGACCTTCAGAAAAAGATGAACCAGCTTGAGTTGCCATGTGAATCTTTGACTCTTGATCGTTAGATCAAATCAAATGAGCACTAGCTCTGATACCAATTGTTGGTCTAGATAGCAACCCAAGAGGGGGGGTGAATTGGGTTTTTCAAAAAATTAAACTCCTTTGAAAGATAACCCCCAGCGGAAATAAAAACTTAGATTCACAGATTTAAAACTAAGCAACTATAAATAGAGAGTTGAAGATAAAGAGACAATCACGACAAACACAATAGATTTTATAGTGGTTCGGTGTACCTACACCTACGTCCACTCCCAAGTACCTCTTGGGTCCACACTATAATCAAACTGATTACAGCAGAGTTGTTTTGCAAGCTCACAACTCGAACTTGTTGTTTTCCCGGGTGCACAACGAACCCAGCTGGTTTTCAAGGCTCACTAGCACAAAACCTTAAAACCACAAGCTAATGCTTGCACAAGGCTAACAGCCTCAACTGAATCAATCACCAGATTGACCCAACAAACAGTATTTGATTTTACAAAAGCAAACTGCTCCTTCAATGAGCAAATATACAATAATGAAACAATAAATAGAGATTAGGAATCAAAGCCTGATTTGAAGATCTTGGTGGCTTCTTCCTTCTCTTCCTTTGAATGGATCTTCCTTTGAATATGCTCTTGAGGCTCAGAAGATTGGAAAAACTAGGGCTTCTTCCTTCTCTTGAGATTTCTTCTAAATAGAACAGCAAAGGCTTGGAATCTCTTTCTCTTCTTTTGGGGAATGAGTATGATCTTTCCTTACAGGTTTTCCCTCTTTTCTTTTCTGATAGATCTCAAAGATTTTCTCTATTCTTTTCTTTTTGCCTCTTTCTTCTCTTTTCCTCTCTTGTTTTTGGGATGCAATCAACCCTCTTCTTATAGATCCGATTAATCCACAAATAGTGTGAAACTATCCGTTAGAAGCAAGTGAAAAAGGATTAGATCCATAAATAACAATAACCGTTGGGATTAAAATAGATAAAGATAAAGTTTAGAGTCGTTCTGACAGTTCTGGAGCCGTGTCTGACATTCTGGAGTCGGCTCTGGCTTTTCTGGAGTCGGCTCTAACTCGAAATTATTTAATCCGCTCGATCTGGAGTCGTCTCTCACTTTTCTGGGGTCGACACAAAATTCTTCTGGAGTCGACTCTAGAAGTCTGGGAGTCGACTCTAAGTCGTGGCCTGAAAATTCAACGTTCTATTATTTCTGATAGAGTCGGCTCTCACAGTCTCGGAGTCGACTCTAAGTCTGTGCCGTTTTTCGAAGTCGGCTCTGTGATTCCATGTATCGACTCTAATGTCTGCAGTCTTACCTTGACATTATATTCGAACCAGAACTTGATTTTCCTTCTTGATTTTGATCATCAATTAGACTTATAATCTGAAAAACTTAATCAAAATCATTAGTAACATTAAATGTTATACTCAAATAGTTTTGTTAATCATCAAAATCCTCAATTGGGTCAACAAATAGGAATTTCCTCTGCCCAATGGCGGAGAAAAATGGACCAAGGATGTTCATACCCCACTTTGCAAAAGGCCAGGCAGCTGTGATAGGCGTTAAGAGCATGGATGAGAGCCTTTGGCTATTCGAATGTCGCTAGCATGAATCGTATGCTCGAACAAGATCATTCGAATCTTTCATCATAGTAGGCCAGTAATACCCTTATCATAGCACTTTGTGGCAGAGAGCTTGGCTTCCTAGGTAGTTATCGCAGATGCCTTTATGGACCTCTCATAGAGCATAGTCAAGCTCTAATGGCCTAAGGCACTTGAGCAGCTGCAGAGAGAAGGAACGCTTGTAGAGCTATCCATCGTACAAGACGTAATGGAAGGCCTGCATCTTTAGCTTCCTAGCTTAAAGGGAGGCCTGCATCTTCAACTTTCTAGCTTAATAGGAGGCTTGCATCTTCAGCTTCCTAGCATCCTTTCTATCAATGGAGAGAGTCTCATCTCTGAGGTACGCCAGAATATGATCGATCCATGATGGTTCAGTTTCAAGTTGCATTACGGAATCGGTGTCCGCTATGATGGGCTTCTCCAAAACTTTAAGATGAAACTTTTGCTCCAGATTCATGGAGTCGGTGGTGGTCAGTCTGGAGAGAAGGTCCGCGTGTGCAATTTTGTTTTTAGAACCTAAGGCCCTGTTTGGTTCGTGATTCAGAAAATTATTTTTGAAAACATGAATTGTATCCAAAAATCTGAGTTGTATTATGTTGATTTTAGTATTCAAGAATACATTTGGTTGGTGTTTTTGAAAATTGTTTTAGTATTCAAGACAGCAGCAAATCGCATGGAGAAAGCTCGCGGGAAGAAGGAAGAAAGCAAATCTGCGAGTTTCGAGTATTTTGAGAAAGAGAGGATAAAATCTAAAAAATATCTGAGATGAATGCTTTAACATTTTATAGATTCATTCTATTTTTAGGTCATTCAAAAAGTGTTTTCGAAAACGGTCCGGCCAAACATCTTATCCATGTTATGGGTTGGATTTCTTATTTTGAAACAAAAAATCCAATCTAAATTGGCTGCCAAACGGGCCCTAAATGATTTCAAATTTAGAAAAATTGAATGATAGGTGGCGCACCTTCTACGGATACTGGACCATGTTTGGATCTCGAGCTTTGAATTCTCTCGGCATATGTTCGGCTACTAGCTAAGAGTTGGTGTAGACATTCAGCCTATTGACTTTCAAATCTTGGGTGATTCGAAGCTTTGCGAGCATTGCTTCATACTCAACCTCATTGTTAGAAACTGGAAAGGTGAAGCGGATGGCATATTCAAACATGGCTCTTTTCGGGCTTATAAAAACCAAACCCACACCGGAGCCAGCTGTGTTAGAGGACTCATCCACATGTAGCAGCCATCGAACCTTGGTTTTCGCTTACTGGAGGTCTTCCAATGTCGATCTATCCTTCGGGATAGTGCATTCAAGGAGGAAGTCTGCCAGAACCTATGTTTTGATGGTTGGGCGAGGCTAGTAATGTATGTCATGCTCACTCGACTCTATATCCCACTTTGTCATCCTCTCCTACGCTTCTGGATGATGGAGGATTATTTTGATTGATTTGTTGGTTAGAACTATTATGGTGTGCGCTTGAAAGTATGGACGCAGCTTCCATACATATGTTACCAACGCAAGCATCGACTTTTCAATCCTTGTGTACCTGATTTCGACGTTCCAAAGCAGCTTATTGATATAGTAGATCGGTTTCTGAACTTTATTTTTTTTTCAGATTAGCACATAGCTAACAGCATCTTCTAAGACAGCCAGGTATAGATATAAAAGGTTCCCCGAGCTTTAGACTGCTAAGAAGTGGAGGCAAGCCCGAGTACTTCTTCAGATATTCAAAGGCCTTCTAACAGTTGAGGGTCCATTGGAAGTTCTTTGCTGAACAAAGTACCTTGACGAAAGGAAAGTACTTCTCGATAGATCGAGCGACGAAGTGGTTGAGGGTTGCTATTCGTTCAGTGAGGCGTTGAATTTTCTTGACAGACCGATGTGGCACCATCTCCTGGAGGGCTTGGATCTTTTAGGGTTTGCCTCAATGCCTCTCTAGGAGACCATGAAGCCCAAAAACTTTTCGGAGTTCACTTCAAAAATACACTTGGTTTGGTTTAGCTTCATTTGATATCTCCTGAAGATGGTAAAACTTTCTGTTAGATCATATATGTGTTGGGCTGCTTCTCTGCTTTTCACCAGTATATCATCGACATAAACCTCCATATTTTGATCTATCTGGTCTTTGAATACTTTGTTGACTAGCCTATGATAGGTTACGACAGCGTTCTTTAATCCAAACGGCATGACCCGATAGCAATATGTCCCTCTATCAGTAATAAAGGTTGTCTTTTCTTCATCTTCGAAGGCCATCTGAATTTTATTGTAGCTTGAGTAGGCATCTATGAACGTTAAAAATTATCCTTCAGGCAAGCCTTGTTGAAAAGTCAATATAGATTCGCCACTTGCCATTCGCCTTTTTCACATGACGACTGGGGTAGTTTACCTCTCGAATAAAGTTTTCTTTGAGGAGTTTGTCGACCTCTTCTTCGATAGCTTTTAGCATTTAGAGGCAAAACTTCTCTTTTTTTATTTGATTGATCTGAATGTCTCATCCACATTGAGGTGGTGGACGAGAACATCCAAACTGATCCCCGACATGTCAGAGATAGATCAGGAAAAAACATCGATGCTTTTGTGCAAAAAGTCTACCAAGTCCTGCTGGGGCTTTCCTTCTAATTGTGACTCGATCTAGATGGTTCGGTTGGGCCGGCCCTCTTCAAGTGGGACTTCCTCAAGCTCTTCGACAGGTTTCCCTCTTTGCTCGATAAAATCTTTCCGAGCATCAAGCCCATCAACTTTCGGCCTTCCAGATTGAAGTCCAGCAACAAAATAATACCATGCGGCGGCTTGACTTCCTTGGACAGTCCTCATGCCCCGCTTCGTGAGGAACTTCATAGTGAGATGGGGGACGGAGATCACTGCTCCAAGGAACATATGCCCGGGTCTTCCAAGGAAGGTGTTATACGATGATCGAAGCTTGATTACAAGAAAGTCTGTATGAACAGTTGCCATACAGGGCCATTCGCTTGCCCGAACTGTTTGAGTTATCACTCCTTCGGGCATGATGGTATCACCAGTGAATCCCATCAAGGTAGAGTCCACCACCCGGAGCTCTTCCATTCTCAAGTTTATTTTCACAAAAGTATCAAAATAAAGAACATTGACTGAGCTTCCACTATCAATAAGAACCCGATGTACATCATAGTTTTGCATATTTAGGGGTACAACAAAAATATCGTCATGGGAATATTGTATCTCTTGGAGGCATTTCTTCAAGAATGTGAGTTCCTCACATCTGATTTTCTTGAACGGATTCTCCTCGTTTGGCTAACTCTTGGATGAGCCGACCATGACTATCATGCGTACATTGCTTATCGCCAGTGAATTTGGTGGGGGTTATTGTCGAAGTTTGGGTAGATGCTCTGCTCTGGCTTCTATCTCTGGGGGGTCCTCTGTAGCGTCAAGCCTTACTCGGCGAATCAGTTTCTTGATCTCCTGCTTGAGCTGCCAATACTCCTCGGTATGGCTCGATAGCGAGGAGCTTTATGTGTAACGGAACAACTTCATTTATAATCCTTTCGATGAAAGGCGGACCTCGATCCACCTGAGACTCCGGTAGAGATGCGTACTTAGCAGCATTCAATTCCAAGCGCATCTCCTGGACCTTCCATTCGAAAACTTTGGCTTGTGTTGATGGAGGAGCTGAGAGAGGAGATCAACGTCTGGGCATCGAACCGTGATGAGAGGAGACTAGGGATAAGGAGCGGGCTCGGCGAGGCCAGGAGAGGCCCCTATCTTCGGCTTTTGGTAGAATTGGTTCGATTTCCCCCACCTCATGGCCAAGTTATCATGGGGACTCATGGCTTCAAACTGATTAAGTGGAGCCATTGGTTGGACTGGCACGGTCGTTCCAACGAAATGTTGCTGAATGCTCGCAGGAGGTTAAGGATGGATACAATCGGGAAGGATCTCCCTCGAGTTTTTGCACCAATTGCATTAAGGCCTGGACCAATATGCTAAATTGGTCCTAAGTGATGAATGTCATGGGTGGCGGCAGAGTAGCATGCTAGGATGGTTATGAGGATGTCATGTTCTACAAGGATCCAGGCCCTTGAGAGATGGTCTGATCAGAGGCATCTACGATTGCCCTTCTATGATTCGCCATTCGAAAAGATGTCCTCTTTTTAACCTTTTCTTCCAACTTGGAGGCCTTTTTAACCTTTTCTTCCAACTTGGGGGCGAAACGAAGGTGCACATGGAAGCTTGGATGGCGTCCTTCCATCCTCATGGACCTTTAAAATAACATCCTCATGTATTGGATTGAGATGGGTGATTTTTACGGAAGACCATCCGATACCTAAGTTCATAAAGATCCTTGGCCACAAATAATATGAAGAAAGTTTGGAAAGAAGAAAATTTCTTAAAGGAAGTCTGAAATAAAATGGTGTGAAGAAATTTGTTTTTCTTGCATACCTAAGGAGCATTAGGACCTAATGATTAAAGGCAGCCGAGATGGTATGCTGTTATTTTTTTTTTTTTTTTTTTTTTTTTTTACATATACCTTATCATGAAGATTTTAAATCTCGTTTATCACGAAGGAAAAGCTGCATCTAACTCTTGTTTTCGTTTAAAAAAGATTACTTGGAAAAGTAGTTCCTAAACTTCCATAATTCTAATGATCTAATGTTTAAAATATTCAGTGAGACTCGAAAGTCGATAAAAAAAAATCAGTTAGATTGGTACGAACCAAGAGTCATAAAGGAAAGCCGATTAGAAGACTTTCGACTGTTAAAATTCGATAATCCTGATTCGCAGATGAGACTCAATGAAAGATGAAGATCGATCAATCAAGATTCGATCTGATGAAATTTGAAAGGAGATGATGATGCAATAGCTTGACAAGGCGTTATTCGATTTGTATGGGCAATTAGTCATAATCTAAAGATGAATCTCACCATCTGTTCCCATTAATTGATTTATAAAAAAAATTATCCTCATCAAACATAGAATATAAAAAAGAAGGCGTCCACCGACTCTGCGCACAGAGCACCTGGCAGACAGGGATCCGATGCCCTTGTCACCATTAATGGTTATGGGACCCATGGTCGGCCACTTTGAGCTGGAGTCGTACAGCCTGTGCCTCCGCCGACCTTTCGAAGCGCCACTAAAAGACCGAGCCTTCTTTATCCTGCCATGCACAAAAAGGGCCAGGTTTCCCGACCAAAGGAGATGTCCAGTCCACCTCTTCTCTAACAGCTACCATGGCATCCTTCTTGATTTTTTTTTTTTCTTTTTGCATGTCTAGCTGCCATTTTTAGCATACATCCTTCTCTAACAGGGAGGGGCCTCATGAAACTAGACAACTTATTGGGTTCTTTAAGCAAAGCAAGTGACAGCGTGACGGAGATAGGTATAAGAGTTTTAAAAACCAGCAATGTGAACAACAGCGGAATATTTATTATAAGTTTCTTGTTCTTTTGTTCTTTTTTTTTTATCAAGGATAGATACAGACTGAAGTTTGCATGAGGTCAGGTCATAGATTCCCTGGCTGACTTTTAACTTAGATTTTCCAACATGAGATTTTAAAACATAAGGATTTTCCCTCTGAGTAATTTGAGGGAATACTTCGTAAAAGTTACTTTGAATAAACTCCTCAATGAAGGATTCATGGAGGTTCTCATGCTCTATTCATGGCAGATAAAATAATACTTAGCACAGATATTGAGGTGATGAAATAACAAGTTCTAGCATAAACAAGCTAAAAAAAAAACATGAAGAAAAGAAAAGGTTCCACTGGATTTTTGCTGTGAAAGATAGCATAAACCTCAGTTTTCCTAACCCATCAAACCGGGAAAGAATCTAGAACAATGTGCAGTTCATCCACAGAAGAGTTAAAAAAGCAAACCATCATTCTCACATGTATCGCATGTACTCCTTGAACAGTTGTAAAGGAACAAAGGCTCCAACAAGTGGTAACTGTGCTAAATAGATGTAAAGAAATAATGAAATCAAATAAGATTGAGATCTGGAGAAAACTAAACTACACCATCAAAAATTACAGGTAAATGTAAATAACCTACATTGTAGAGCTCAGTCCCCTGGATTTTGGTTCTGAAACATGTACAACATAACTTAAGTTCTGCATATAGGATGATTGTGAGGACTGCTACAGCAAGTCTTATGGCTATAGATCATTAAAAAATCAAACTGGTTAACTCAATTCCACTGAAACGGGAACAGAGAAAAGAACAAGGAACATCAAAAGAATATATAATAGCAGTGGTGAAAAAGATATCAAGGTACCAACTACCTCTCTAAGGATTAATGTTGCAATCCCGTACAAAAACTTGATCGTAGTCTACATACTTGGACCAGTAGTTGCGATACTTGGGCATGCCAATCTCCAGCCAAGGCTTCATGTTTCCATTGTAGTGTATCACTGCTGCCCGTTCAATTTCCTTCTGAGCCACATGTGGATTATAACCAAGGCCAAGAACATGCCATGACCGGTCGAGGGGGTACGTACGATTCCAAAATGTTATCAAGCCAGGAGGCAGAGTACCCAGCTTCCAAAGCAGCCTGTCATGGTTCTGCAGACACAACAAATGAATTAGTCAGGGAACAACAACAACAATAAAATGAACAATAAGATAATTTGGTCAAAAATCAAACAAAAGCAGCGGGCAAACTCATAATTTTGCCAATTAGGGGCTAAAAGGCTGAGATTTTCAGAGACCTCCTGGTCTCCCAAGAAAACAACAAAGACTATAAATCATATAAAATCAGAATATCTAGTAATGCGACTCTCACCCCTCATACAAATGAGTATTGAACAAAGGTGTGCAAAATGTACCAAAAAAGCAAAGGTTTGCAACACATGATATCAGTCATACTAAAGAGAGAACAACCATTGATTGTTGTATTAACCAAGCTTTATTATTGTTCAGGTGGTTTCTCTACTTTACATTTTTGAAATCCAGTATTGTATTGTGAAATGGCGGAAGATGGTATCAGAGGGCTTTTTTCAGTCTGGAGGTGGCAAGGCATTAAAAGATTGCTCATAATTTAAACGAAGTCAAAAGACACTATGAAGTAGGAGAAGCAGATAACAAGAAGCATGAATGAAGCAAGCGCATACCAGCTTCTGCCAAGAGTGGTAGACTTCTGTTATCTTTTGCTTCCTCCACTCAGCCAAATCAAACACGTTCATTCCATAGGCCCAGCCACAGGCACGAGGGTCAAATTTTTGGCAATGACAGGATTCGAGAAGTTCAAATATCTATCGAAACGATGGAAGCTTTCTCCACAAGTTTCAACAGCACCATTAACCTTCCCTTTCAGATTGATTTTCCAAAGGCCGGTCAGGTCCTTCTGTACTACAATATCATCATCTAAAAACACCACTTTGTTGAGCTTGGGAAGATCTCAGGTAGGTAAAAACGCAGATGATTCAGAATTGAAAGGTATTTTGGGTTTCGAAATTTCATGTTGGGGTCAGAGTTTGAATGATGAGTCCTAAAGTAATAGTCAATCATTGACTGAGATCCCAACTGTTTCAGGACTGGACTATAGCTAGCATTTAGCCATTTAAATTCTTCAACGTTCTGAACTTGGATGGTAGCTTTTCCAGGTGGATTAGATGAAAACCACATCCTCATTGCTGCATAGTTGAGCCTGTCAGTGACTATGTGGAAAACATGATGTGAAGGGTTCTGCAAGTAAGAGAAATTCTCATTAATAATATATCTCAAAAAAAAAAAGATGTCAGCAGACTATAGACAACAGTGGTGATAGAGAAGCAGCTTGCCTTAGCATTGGTAATGGTTGAGTTCACAACAACTGCTGTTGCCAATATGTTATCCGAGAATAATGCATAGTGATAGAGTTTAGGATCTTCAAGCTTCTCTTGATATGGGAATTGCTGTTGGCTGGGATCCAAGGAGAAGTATTCAGTAGAAAGCCTCAAGGGAAGGCAGTGGAGACCTTTAGGCAGGGTTTTAGCTGCAAGTTGGGTTAAAAACACTGTCTGCTTCTTATTAACTCGCAATTGTTCCTCCATCGAGTGAAGCATGGCACGCAGCTTTTTAATGACAGCAGCACAGTCGTCCTGAATTTGTTTGCCCTTAGCCAAAGTTTGTTCCATAGCTCTCAGTTTCTCATTGGCACTGAATTAGCCAATATAAATTAAATAGTTAAAAACACTAGTTAAATAAAACATAAGTATGGCAAGTCCTGAAACCTTTTTCTCAAATATATGATAATATAAGATTCTAAAAACACTAGCATGGTTTGGCAATAACACCAGAATTAAGTTAAAGGATATTGGGAAATCACTGCAGTTGAACCACTTACTTCCTTGGTAGGTCTGAGTCCTTTGTTGCATCCCCAAGTGTCCGCTGAACTTCTCTTATACGCCCACGTAGCTCCCTGATATAATGAGCATTGGCCCTGGTTGCTCCAAGGCCAAGGAAGACCTTTGCCCTGATCAATTGATCCTTGAGATTCCGGACTCTAGCATCAGGAATAACAGCAGTACTACTGTTTGTATTTCTGGGTGCTGTCTGAAGCTTTTTGGGATCAACGTTATAGGTTGTGTCTTTCGATTTCCTTTCAGACTTGCTTTCCTAGAAAGGGACCGAAGCAAACATGTAAAAATAAAATAAAATAAAATAAAGAATTCATGATGTAGGCAGGAGGTAATAAAAACAAGCAATTGATCCTACAGGTTGGAGGTACAGGCGACAACCAACCAAATTATTATACCAACTTTCTTTGAAGAATTGTCGTGACAGCTCTCCCCCCTCCCCTTTTCCTAATTAACATCTAACACATCTCCTAAACTAACCCAACTACTCCTGAAATACTTGGTAAAATATGAATATTAGTCAGCAGACCATTTAAATTGGCTGAAAAATCCTAAATAACAAAAAATCAAAAAACGAGGATGAAATTGACTTTACAAACTTTGACATGACCCAAGGAAGAAAGTTCAAAGTTAACAGATCCAAGAGTCACTGTTCCAAAAGTTAACAGATGATCAAAAAGTCATCGGACTAAATGAATGGATCAGCATGCATGCAGAGACTAACAAACAGATTCTGTACAAGAACATATAATTCAAAACTCCAATTATAATTTATTGCATCCCTTATCAAACCACAATAGTTATATATACCCCATATCACTATCCCCACTAACCCACATAAATAAAACAATTAAACTAAATTTCCAGTTCTCACAGCAGACTGGCCCCTTGGAACAATAAAAAGCTCCTTGATGCCATGAGAATTCCTACCATACCAACCGATAAAAGTTCCCCAATTACCATAGTCTGCATGCAAATTCAAAAAAAAAAAAAAAAGAAAGAAAAAAGAGCTAACACTGCCAAAATCCTAACTAATTCAAAGAAGTCATTTTCTGCTGACACATGACTCAAAATGCTTAAAAATTTGAAGGACCCAGTCTTTCAAAGACATAAGCAATTAGCACCCATTTGCTGTAAGTCCACAAGACGATCACGGAGTTTCACCTAAGAAACTAAAATGATCATATAATAATCAACCAAATCTGGAATTAAAAAAAAAAAAAAAAGAATTCACCTCTTTCTCTGGAGTAGTATTAAGCTCTGTCTGTTGGGATACCATTTTCTTGTTCTCCTCCGCTGCTTTGGACTTCTCTGAAGCATTCTTCCCGATCTTCCTGTTGACTACTTGCTCAATCACGCCCCCCTTTTCTGAAAGATTTTCCTCATCAGAGGCCGACAGCATCCTGTTCTTATGCTCCCCACTTTTCCTTCGCGGCACTTCTGCAAATAATCGAACCATTAGAAGTCTCCATCAAAACTACCGGACTTTCAAGGTAAATAAACCCCATATCTTGACCAGTTAAAAGGTTCAAACGATGAGAATTCTCCTCCTTTCAACTGATTCCTGTACCAAGTTTCAAGCTTTAGGATCCAAAAAGGTAAAAATTTCCTTTCTAATTCTTAAAAGGAAGCACTGATTCTTGGAAAGGAACCGAACAGAAAACCTACCTTGAGAGCCTGATGCAGCCGAGCCATCTTTAGATCGAACTGAAATCTGATAGGAATCGCTCGAATTATCAAGGTAAATGATCCCAATCGGCTCTTTTACAACATTGTTCGACTCCTGCACCCAAATTTAAAGGGCTTACTTCTCTCAAGCATTCATCTCAATAAATTGCAAAAGAAAAAAACCTAGACAGAATTTTTTTAAAGAGAGAGAGAGAGAGAGAGCGAAATGGGATTCTAGTTGAAGTACCTGAGGTAGAGCGTTTAGTTTCCCATCCTCGCTCTCAAAAGTCTGCTTTTTTTTAATAAAAAAATGTAAAAAAAAAATAAAGAGGTAAGAAATTGACGATTTATCTCCGACATTGACTAAGAAGTTATTAAAAAAAAAATCCAAGAGGGGAGGAGAAAAACCATACCAAATTAGAAACGCCGTCGATAAAATCATCATTCACTACAAAAAGGAAAACAAAGAATGAGATTTTTCTTGGAATTACTCTAAACATCCCTAAATTTTCCCTTAAAAGAAACAAAAATTCCCCTTAGTTTCGAGTCTTACAGAAGGAATTGGAGAAGGACGAGAGCCGATCGGTGTAAAGAACGATGGGCGCGAGCACCGTGAAGCACAGCAACAACAAAACCGGCTTCCTGCTCATCATATTCTTGCCGAAAACCACTCAACGGAAACCGCTCATTCCGGCGGAGAACCACTTTCCGGATCCGAGACTCCTCCTCTTCCTCCCAAAATCGCCTCGGAAAACCACTCTCCACNGCATAACTCGGTAACAGTAGGTACCTCGGTCGGTTATGAAGGCTGTCTTTTCTTCATCCTCGGGGGCCATCCGGATCTGATTGTAGCCCGAATAGGCATCCATGAATGACAGCATTTGGTGGCCCGAGGTGGCATCCACAAGCTGGTCGATCCGAGGGAGAGGGAAGCTGTCCTTCGGGCATGCCTTGTTGAGATCGGTGAAGTCGATGCAGATCCTCCATTTGCCATTCGACTTCTTACCATGACGACGTTTGACAGCCAACTGGGGTAGTTTACCTCTCGGACAAAGTTGGCTTTGATGAGTTTGTCGACCTCCTCTTCAATGGCCTTTTGCCGCTCTGGGGCGAAGCTTCTCTTTTTCTGCTTAACGGGCCTGTGCATCTCGTCCACATTGAGACGATGGACGAGGACTTCGGGGCTAATTCCTGGCATGTCGGAGGCGGTCCAGGCGAAGATGTCCGCGTTGCTTTGGAGGAATCTGATTAGCTCGCGACGAGGCTCTCCCTCAAGCAGCGACCCGATCTTTGTGGTTCGGTCGGGCCGAGCTACGTCCAGCGGTACTTCTTCCAGCTCTTCCACCGGTTCTCCCCGTTGCTCGGCGAAATCCTCGCGGGCGTCTAGCCCGTCAACCTCGGGAATTCTGGACTGAAGGCTCGTGACAAAACATTGCCGAGCCATGGCTTGACTTCCCCGAACTACTCCAATTCCTTGCTCGGTGGGGAACTTCATCGACAGATGCGGGATAGAAACAACCGCTTTAAGAGACATCAAGCCGGGCCTGCCGAATATGGCATTATACGGGGACCTGAGGTCGGTCACTAGGAAATCGGCTTGTACAACGGTTACAAAGGGCCAGGTTCCTGCGCGGACCGTCAGGGTGACAATTCCTTCTGGGATGATGACGTCGCCGGTGAATCCCATCAAGGTGGAATCCACGGCTCGAAGGTTTTCCATGAGCAATTTCATCCTGGCAAACACATCGAGGTACAAAACGTTCACCGAGCTTCCACTATCAACCAGGATTCGGCTTACATCATAATTGTTCAAATTTAGGGAGACAACAAGTGCGTCCTCATGGGGAAGCTGTATCCCAAGAAGATCATCATCAGAAAAGGAGAGCTCGCCCGTGCGCGCCTTCTTTGGCACCGGTGCATCACCATTGCCCCCGGAGCCCGATCCGCCGGCCTCTTCAATCATGTTGATGCGGCCAACCACTGGCGGATTTGGAGGAGGAGGGAGTTGTGGGAGCTCAGGCTGGCGATCACCTCCCTGTTGTTGTGGCTCGGGCGCCCTTCTGAATTGGTCCAACCGTCCCCGCCGAATCAGTCTTTCGATCTCGTTCTTCAGCTGCCAGCATTCTTCAGTGTCATGGCCGTGCTCCCTATGGTAGCGGCAGTACTTGGCGGGATCTCTCCGGGTTGGGTTCCCTCGGAGAGGCACTGGTCGGGGAAGCTGGCGCTCTATTTCCATGAGGATTTGTGCCCGGGGCACAGTCAACGGAGTGTAGCGATCGAATCGCCTAGGGGGACTCCGGGAGCGATTCCTTGGCGGCGGCGGAGGGACTCTTTGGCGGCGAGGCGGGCTTGGCCGACGGACAGGGTGATGTCTGTCGGGAACTTTGGGCTCTTGCCTCTTCTTCGTCTGCTCAGCGCGGGCCATTCTCCGCGACTCCTCGACCCGAGCGTATTTGTCCGCAAGGGCCATCATATCAGACAGACACGGGGGGTAGCTGACTTCCATTGCCAAATAGAAGTCGCTCTCCTTCGAAACTCCCCCCGCTAGGGCGGACATGGCCACCTCATGATTAAGGTGGTCTACCTCCAACATGGCCTTGTTGAAACGGCCAAGATAATTTCTCAAGGACTCCCCCTCTCTTTGCTTGACTTCGGAGAGGGAGTCGGATCTCCGTCGGTGGCGGCGGCTGCTGACAAACTGGCCAATAAAAAGGTGGCTCAGCTCATCGAATGAATCGATGGAACCTGGTTTCAGGGCGTTGAACCAGGTTCGGGCGGATCCTCTGAGTGTGGATGGGAAGGCCCGGCAGAGGATCGCATCAGATGCTCCATGGAACATCATTATTGACCGGAAGCTGCTGAGATGGTCGTCCGGATCAGTGGAGCCGTGATAGGGCTCGACGGTCGGCAGCTTGACATGGGAGGGGATCACTTCCTCCATGATCCCCTTAGAGAAAGGGATGCCCTGCTCTGCCTTGGGCTGGGGCAGGTGGATCTGCTTGGCGGCGTCCAGCTCCTGACGCATTTCCTGGATCTGACGGCGGATCTCCTCCTCGCCGGCGAGAGGAGCAGCCGGGCGGGAGAACCGCAAGGACGGCGTCGAATCATGGCGAGACGTTGCCGGAGAAAGGGAGCGGGCTCGCCGAGATCTGGGAAGATCTCCATCGCAACCGGTTCGAGGGACCGGTTTGTCTCCCCTGGGGCGACGCGGGGGGTCCGCTGATTCACGCGGATCGGAGAGGAGGTTGCCGGTGAAGAGGAAGTCGTCGTCTCTTTCCGGGGATGTGGAGCAGGAGGAGGTGCAAGACGCTCCTGGACCAGGTGGGTGAGAGCCTGGACTTGTTGGACCAGCGTAGCAAACTGGTCCTGGGTCACCGGAATGGCAGGCGGCGACGGAGTCTCGACAGGTGGGGGTTGCGGCGCTGTGGCGCCAGTCGGATCAGGCCTCTGGGAGGCGACCTGATCGGGAGCATCAGAGGTTGTTCCTCTCTTCCGGTTGGCCATCAGAGAGGTTCTTCTCCGGATCAAGATCCTTGTCTCCTTGTTTCAAGTTTTAATGGGACTTGAGGCCCTTCCTCTAGCGCCAATCTGTTGCCGCCGGGATCCGTCCTCCGACTCGGGCGCGGTCGGTCCTCAGAGAATGGGGCGCGGCGAACCTGCAAAACAGGAAGCCCTGCACGCGGAAGGACGCCGGGGGTGGTCCTCCGCGGAAGGCCCTCCGACGCTCAAGTCAGTGGGGAAGGGAGTCGGCGATCAACCAGACAAATGAGGAGGTGGATCTCTCCGGGAGACCTCTCCAGGGGGGCGATCAATCGGAGGCTCCGGTAAGAACAGAGCACCGACGAGCTGCCGGAAGAGAGAGAGAGGTAACCCTGGAGCTTTTTGGTGTGTCAAGGGTTGCGTACCTGAAGTGATCTGCCAAACTCGAGTTTATAGACTGTCACCTGGGAACTTGAGCGTCTTCTGGAAGGTACTGAGGTTGTTAAGATTCGAGGGTAGACAGAATCAGGCCGTTGTGGGGCCGTTAGAATCCACGCCTTGTCCGTTAAGGGATCGACGGCTGGGAGAGCTCCTTGATGTCTTGGGATCTGGGTGAGTAGACCTGGGGCGGTTATAGTAGGTCTTAGGCCACGTCTCAATATGATCCCCTGCTCAGGGTGCTGCTCGGGTA
The DNA here is from genome assembly GCA_900491605.1 of Calamus simplicifolius. NCBI lineage: Eukaryota > Viridiplantae > Streptophyta > Magnoliopsida > Arecales > Arecaceae > Calamus > Calamus simplicifolius. The sequence goes on from UESW01004128.1 coordinate 362,845, forward strand.
GACTTGAACTCTCCTGCGCCAGGTTCCGCGGAGGTGGACGTCGGGGCGTGGATTGCAAGGTAGCAGCGGGCTACGGAAGCCCGGGGGAGGCCGAGCTACGGAAGCCCGGAAGAGGCCGAGCTACGGAGGCCCGGAAGAGGCCGAGCTAGGGAAGCCCGAAGAGGCCGAGCTAGGAAGCCCGGAAGAGGCCGAGCTACGGAAGCCCGGAAGAGGCCGAGCTACGGAAGCCCGGAAGAGGCCGAGCTAGGGAAGCCCGGAAGAGGCCGAGCCACGGAGGCCCGGAAGAGCCGAGCCGGAGGCCCGGAAGAGGCCGAGCCACGGAGGCCCGGAAGAGACCGAGCTAGGGAAGCCCGGAAGGGGCCGAGCCACGGAGGCCCGGAAGAGGCCGAGCCAGGGGGCCGGAAGGGGCCGAGCCACGGAGGCCCGGAAGAGGCCGAGCCACGGAGGCCCGGAAGAGACCGAGCTAGGGAAGCCCGGAAGGGGCCGAGGGAGGCCCGGAAGAGGCCGAGCGGGGGCCCGGAAGGGGCCGAGCCACGGAGGCCCGGAAGAGGCCGAGCCACGGAGGCCCGGAAGAGACCGAGCCGGAGGCCCGGAAGAGGCCGAGCCACGGAGGCCCGCCGAAAGGAGGGGGTCAGCCTTAGCCGTCTTGCACGGATATCAATGCAATGACGATTTTACCCCCCAACAGTTCTTAAGTTGATCATCTCGTTCGACTTGGCTCAACACCCTCAATAATTTAGTGCCGATAAGCTATCTTCCGTTGGAGTAATTCTTAAATTTAAATTATCTTAAATTTGAATTGCAATTAATTCGAATCTGAATCAATTATAAATTGATTCATATTAAATTTATATTTTTTTAGATTTAACTTAAGCAAATATAAATTTAAATATTACTATAAATCAAATTCGACTGAACGAGTTCGGCCCAAGTTGCACCTTAGCTGGCGCTGGCGCTAGCGCATCTTCCAGGCCGTCGTTGGAAGGTATGGCGACCTTTACGGGGGGCTCCTGGAGTAGTGCGCAACTCCTGTGAGAGTGGCGCCGATGGATTGAGCGTGGTGTTGTTCATGACGTGTGCGTGTGTCATGCTTTCATAGGCATGCATGGACGCTGAACACAATAATATTTACTCCGATAGTGCAGCTTGGAAAAGGTTGTGCATCATGATCACCAGATACCAATCACCGTCCGGTTTAATATGGATTGCCGATCATAGCATGGATTGCCGTATCCCAGTTTAGGAGTCCACCGAAGTTTAACGTACGCTTGAATTCAATTCATTTTGTTGGTATCACATGAAGACTGGCAGCTGATGAGATGTCCATTTGGCTCTATTTTACCGTAGAAGGCAAAAATAATTACTTAGCATCGAAGTAATTAAGGGGATATATATTATGTGGCGGACTTTGTGATTCTTTCTCAACAAATGATAAAAATAAGCACTGATATGATTGGTGTAGCCATCAGGATAATTTCGATAAATTAAAATATTAGTACGCTCCGGTATTTATAAGCCCGTCGAGTCGGTCTCATTCATTCCTGATCGGCCCCGCTCGGCCCCGGCATCTCTAAGCCCACTGAGTCGGCTCCGGCCATTTCTGGTCGGCTCCGCTCGGCCCAGGCGTCTCCAAACCCGCCGAGTCGGCTTCGGCCATTTCTGGTCGACCCGCTCGGCCTCAACGTCTCCAAATCCGTCGAGTCGGCCCCGGCCATTCCTGGTCAGCCCCGTTCGGCCCCGGCGTCTCCAAGCCCGCCGAGTCGGCCCCGACCATTCCTGGTCGGCCCCGCTCGGCCCGGCGTCTCCAAGCCCGCCGAGTCTTCCATCTCCAAGCCCACCGAGTCGGCCCCGGCCATTCCTGGTCGGCCCCGCTCGACCCCGGCATCTCCGAGCCCCGAGTTGGCTCCGCCGAGTCGGCCCCAGCCATCCCTGGTCGGCCCCGCTCGGCCTGATGTCTCCGAGCCCGCCGAGTCGGCCCCAGCCATCCCTGGTCGGCCCCGCTCGGCCCCGATGTCTCCGAGCCCGCCGAGTCAGCCCCGACCATTCCTGGTCGGCCCCGCTTGGCCCCGGTGTCTCTGAGCCCGCCGAGTCGGCCCCGCCATTCCTGGTCCCCCGCTCGGCCCCGACGTCTCCGAGCCCACCGAGTCAGCCCTGAACATTCCTGGTCGGCCCCACTCGGCCCCGGCGTCTCCAAGCCTGCCGAGTTGGCCTCGACCATTCCTGGTCGGCCCCGTTCGGCCCCGGCGTCTTCGAGCCTGCCGAGTCGGCCCCGGCCATCCCTGGTCGGCCCGCTCGGCCCCGGCGTCTTCAGTTCGCAGAGCCGGTCCCGACCGTTCCTGGTCGGCCCCGCCCTGACACCTCCTGGTCAACGAGGTTGGCCCCGGCCATCTCATGCCAACCCAGCTTAGCTTCGGCTCCCTCTGGAGAGTCGAGACTCCCCAATTTCCTCCAAATCAGCCCCAGCATGGCCCAGGTAGTTCAGGATGCCACCTCTCTGACCCGCGCCGCATGACAACGCCAGATTTAACTACCCACTGGCCACGCTGCTGATGGGACTAGACCCAACTACCCAACAGCCTCACTGGTTGATGGGACGTAGCCCACCAACCGCCGTTTTCTCCCTCTTCGATGGGATAGGACCCACCAACCAGCCCAGATTCACACAACTCCCAAGAACCTCGCGGACATTCCTTTTTTACGGAATCCCACGTGGTCATGCAAGTGTCAACCCCTATAAGAAGGTGAATCCACTCAATAATCAGGTATGGGCATAACCCCAAGGAATTGCTTCCTTTTTAGCACTCAGAGAGGAATCCCTCCTCCCTGGGAACACTTTTTATCTAAAAAGAGTTCACTCGAGCTCCTCCTCAGCTGTGACCTCGATTGCTAACTTGGGCGTCAGAGGGTCCCACCGGAGAATCCCTTCGGTCTTGGGACTTTTTGCAGGCAACTCGGTAGAGCGAAGATCCTCTAATCAATCCATTTTCTGATCCCGACGTTCAAGACCAGTGATCGGGCGTCATCAGATTGGGGCGCCAGGAAGGGGGGGCCAGTGCAGGACGCAGCAGGTATCTCAGGACCTCCCTGTGCTACATCTCATCGAACTCTACCCCCCTCTTTTCTTCTTGAAGTCATGGTGGTGACGCGAGCTCAGGACGCTTCCGTTGGCTGTCCAGCGGGGCTTCCCCTGCCAGTTAGGCAGCAGGAGGCCAATCCCTCTGCTACCGATCCTCCCGTCACCTGCCCACCATCAGATGCAGCTGTTCAAACTACGGAGCGGCTAGCGACTCTCACCCAGCAAGTCTAAACTCTCACCACTATGGTCCACGGGCTCTAGCAGCAGCAGTCCGTGGCCACCCAGCACCAGACCGCTCCCCCCACCAGTCAGCAGTCAGCGAGGGGAGGCTCTCCTCGGCGGGAGGCTGGTCGGCGGGAGGCTGGTCACTGCCCAGCTTCCCCTAGGAAGCCTCGCCGCGAGCCCCCAAGCGGCCACGGTCCCCTGATCGTGGCCCAGCAAATTTCCTCCCGAGCCGCATCATCAGGAGGAACCAAAGCGGAAGTCCCAGCTCCCACATCCCTCCCCTTCTTTTTCTTCTTCTTCCTCCTCCGAGCCATCTCGGAGGGCCCCGACAATCAGCCGCCAGGCGAAGGAGCGCCTGGACGAGTACAATAGGCGACTGGATGAGCTCGCCAGGAAATCAATCATCAACCAGAGGAAGAGTTTGACACCCGTCCTCCTTACACCCGCCGGATATTGGAGGAGCCTGTCCCCTCTAGATTTTGCTTCCCCCAAGTAGATCCGTACGACGGTACGATAGATCTTCTCGACCATCTCAAGAGCTATAAAGCAATGATGCAAGTCCAAGGCGCTTCGGATGCCCTTCTCTGCAAAGCTTTTCCCACCACTCTACGGAAGGCCGCTCGCGCGTGGCACTCGCGCCTGCCCCCTCACAGCATCGACTCCTTCCGAGAGCTGGAGAAGGCCTTTCTAGCACATTTCGATGCCTGCCGGTGGATCCCAAGGGTAGCGGACAGCCTCTTCTCCGTGCGCCAGAAGGAGGGGAGTCGCTGCGGGACTTTGTGTCCCGGTTCAAGGCTGCCGCCCTCGAAGTCTACCATCTCGATGATGTGGTAGCGACGCTGGCGTTGAAGCGGGGACTCCTCCCATCCCGCTTTACCTTCTCCTTGAACAAAAGCCCCCGAGCTCTTACTCCGACCTCCTCCTCCGGGCTCAAAAGTACATCCGTGCGGATGAGGCTGACTTCACCCGCCGAGAATCTTCAAGTAGCTCCAGTCACAAATCCGCTCGCCCTGAGCCGAGTGGACACCCTCGACACCGGCGATCTGACCCGCCTCACCGATCCGACAACAGGCGCCGAAGCCCTGTCCCCGACGAGAGCAAGCTCACACCTCTTCTCGCCCCTCGGTCCCACATCCTGATGGAGATCGAGGGCGAGCCTTACCTCCAGCGCCCTCCTCCCATGAAGAAAGGTCCTCCCCGCGACAAAAGCCATTACTGCCGATTCCACCGGGATTATGGCCACGACACTGACAGCTGCTACAGCTTGAAGCGGGCCATCGAGGAGCTCATTCAACGGGGCTACCTCGGCAAGTATGTTCAGAATGCGCCGCAGCCGCTGCCGGCCCTCATGGGACCTTCACCTGTTCAAGCCGCGGTCGACAACGCCCCCACAGAGAGGACGGTCGAAATGGTGTCTTGGGGAGCGGCCTCCGCATCTAAGCGGCCAAGAGGGGAGGAGGTGCCGGGTAATGTAATTCCTAGGGGGAATCTGCTGTTATGAAAAATGTAAACAATGAAGGCATCGTCAACTCTATGACGATCGCCAAGCACCCTGTAAAAAGGATATTAGTTGATAGTGGCAGCTCAGCTGACATCCTTACTTACGACGCTTTGTTCGGATGGGATTATCTCTAGACTCCCTTCAGCCTGTGGCAGCCCCGTTGGTTGGGTTCACTGGGGATTTGTAAGGGTTGAAGGCGAAATACCTTTGCCTGTGACAGCCGAAACCCGCCATGCCAAAGCACAGTGATCATGAAATTCCTGGTCGTGAGGGTCCCCTTGGCATACAATGTCATTCTTGGGCGTCTAGGCTGAATCTTTTGGACGCAGTTATCTCCACCCGACGTTTACTAGTGCAGTTCCCCACTAGTGCAGGAGTTGGAGAGATGCGCGATGAGACCAGCCCAGTCCTACCCTGCTATCACGTGGCATCAAGTCCTCTGGAAGCTGAACCGGCTTTAGAAGCATCCGACCCCAGAGACTCTAGCAAGGGAGGGGAACCAGCTGAGCACCTCTTAACTTTCCCTCTTGGAGACGACCCAGCGAAGACCGTCCGTGTGATGGACTCCTTCCCCCAGAGGACGGGAGCGCCTCTTAACCTTTCCTACGGGCTAACTCAGACATTTTCGCTTGGTCAGCATCTGATATGCCCGGCATCCCTTCGGAGGTAATCACCCACAAGCTCAACATTGACCCACGGCACCGTCCGATCCACCAAAGGAAGAGAAGCTTCGCTCCTGATCGGCAAAAGGCTATTGACGAGGAAGTCAACAAGCTACTCAGTGCCGGCCACATCCGGGAGGCGCACTACCCTAGCTGGCTGGCTAATGTGGTCATGGTGCGAAAGGCAAACGGGAGCTGGAGAATTTGTATTGACTTCACCGACCTCAACAAAGTATGTCCGAAAGACAGCTTTCCCCTGCCAAGGATAGATCAGCTGGTGAATTCTACTTCCGGACACGAACTCCTCAGCTTCATGGACGCCTTCTGTGGATATAATCAGATAAGGATGGACCCCAGCGATGAAGAGCACACATCCTTTATGACGGAGAAAGGCATTTATTGCTACAAAGTGATGCCTTTTGGCCTCAAAAATGTGGGGGCAACCTACCAAAGGTTGATGAATAGAGTGTTCCAGGACCAGCTAGGCTAAAATATGGAGGTCTATGTAGATGACATGCTGACAAAGAGCACCCGCTGAATCCGCTCTCAGCCCTATGGCCTTTCGCTCAATGGGGAATGAATATCCTCGGGCCATTCCCCCCGGCTTCAGGGCAACAGAGATTCTTGCTAGTCGCCATCGACTACTTCACCAAATAGGTCGAGGTCGAGGCATTGGCCAAGATCACTGAAAGCAAAGTCAAAGCTTTCTTTTGGAAGTCGATCATATGCCGATTCGGCTTGCCTCACACCCTCATCACGGATAACGGCCGCCAATTCAACAATGAAGCATTTAAAGCCTTCTGTGACGAACTAGGCATTCATCACAGATTCACTTCTGTCAGCCACCCCCAAACCAACGGAGAGGCCGAGGTCATGAACCGCACCATCCTCAGAGGACTCAGAACTCGGCTAGACGGATCCAAAGGTCGATGGGTGGAAGAGCTCCCCAGTGTGATATGGGCTTACCACACGACCCCCAGAGCCCCGACGGGCGAGACCCCTTTCAGTCTTGCCTTCGGGTCAGAAGTCGTCATTCCTGTCGAGATCGGATTACCTAGTCCACGTGTGGAGTCCTTCAGTGAGGAAAACAACTCCGCGCTTATTCGGGCTAATTTGGACTTCATCGACGAGGCGCACAATCGAGCGAGGCTGCGCATGGCAACTTTTCATCAGCGAGCGGCCAAATACTACAATACTCGAGTTTATCTCAAGGTTTTTCACTGTGGAGACTTGGTTTTGAGAAAAGCTGAGGTTTCCAAGCCTACAGAGGGAGGCAAGCTATCCTCCAACTGGGAGGGTCCTTATCGTGTTGCCGAGATACTCCACCAGGGGGCATACAAGCTAGAAGAACTCAACGGACAACCCATTCCACGTACCTGGAATGCGGATAACCTCTACCAATATTATCAATGATGTATTCCCCTGGGCCATAAGCAATAAAGGAGGTCCTTTCTGACGCCACAGCCTACTCTCCCTTGCACCCAAGGACCAAGTCTCTCAAAAGGAGCTCACCGACATCGCGGCTAATGGGACACCACTCGGCCCCGGCATGGCGGTGCCCCCGAGTCGGTTAAGACCCTAACAGCTCCGTACCCGATCGAGTCGCCCCTCAGGTGGCACACAAATCCCTGAGGCAGTTCAAAAGGAGCTCACCGGCATGGCGGCTAATGGGACACCACTCGTCCCCGACACGGCGGTGCCCCCGAGTCGGTTAAGACCCTAACAGCTCTGTATCCGATCGAGTCGCCCCTCATGCGGCACACAAACCCCTGAGGCAGTTCAAAAGGAGCTCACCGGCATCGCAGCTAATGGGACACCACTCAGCCCCAGCACGATGGTATCCCCAAGTCGGTTAAGACCCTAACAGCTCCGTACCCAGTCCAGTCGCCCCTCAGGCGGCACACAAACCCCTGAGGCGGTTCAAAAGGAGCTCACCGGTATTGCGGCTAACGGAACACCACTCGGCCCTGGCACGGCAGTGCCCCCGAGTCGGTTAAGACCCTAACAGCTCCATACCCGGTCGAGTCGCCCCTCAGGCGGCACACAAACCCTGAGGCGGTTCAAAAGGAGCTCATCGGCATCGCAGCTAACGGGACACCACTCGGCTCCGGCACGGCGGTGCCCTCGAGTCGGTTAAGACCCTAACAGCTTCATACCCGTTCGAGTCGCCCCTCAGGCGGCACACAAACCCCTGAGGTGGTTCAAAAGGAGCTCACCGTCATCGCGGCTAACGGGACACCACTCGGCCTTAGCACGGCGGTGCCCCCGAGTCGGTTAAGACCCTAACAGCTCCGTACCCGATCGAGTCGCCCCTCAAGCGGTACACAAACACCTAAGGCGGTTCAAAAGGAGCTCACTGGCATCGCGGCTAATGGACACCACTCGGCCCCGGCACGGCGGTGCCCCCGAATCGGTTAAGACCCTAACAGTTTTGTACCCGATCGAGTCGTCCCTCAGGCGGCACACAAACCCCTGAGGCAGTTCAAAAGGAGCTCACCGGCATCGTGGCTAACGGAACACCACTCGGCCCCGGCACGACCGTGCCCCCGAGTCGGTTAAGACCCTAACAGCTCTGTATCCGGTCGAGTCACCCCTCAGGTGGCACACAAACCCCTGAGGCGGTTCAAAAGGAGCTCACTGGCATCGCGGCTAATGGGACACCACTCGGCCCCAGCACGGTGGTGTCCCCGAGTCGGTTAAGACCCTAACAGCTCCGTACCCGATCGAGTCATCCCTCATACGGCACACAAACCCATGAGGTGGTTCAAAAGGAGCTCACCGGCATTGCGGCTAACGGAACACCACTCGGCCCCGGCACGGCAGTGCCCCCAAGTCGGTTAAGACCCTAACAGCTCCATACCCGATCGAGTCGCCCCTCAGGCGGCACACAAACCCCTGAGGCAGTTCAAAAGGAGCTTACCAGCATCATGGCTAACGGGACACCACTCGGCCCCGGCACGGTGGTGCCCCCGAGTCGGTTAAGACCCTAACAGCTCCATACCCGATCGAGTCGCCCCTTAGACGGCACACAAACCCCTGAGACAGTTCAAAAGGAGCTTACCGGCATTGCGGCTAATGGGACACCACTCGGCCTCGGCACGGCAGTGTCCCTGAGTCGGTTAAGACCCTAACAGCTCCATACCCGATCGAGTCGCCCCTCATGCAGTACACAAACCCCTGGGGCGGTTCAAAAGGAGCTCACCGGCATCGTGGCTAATGGGACACCACTCGGCCCGGCATGGCAGTGCCCCCGAGTCGGTTAAGACCCTAACAGCTCCATACCCAGTCGAGTCGCCCCTCGGGCAGCACACAAACCCTGAGGTGGTTTAAAAGGATCGTCGGCACCACAGCTAGCGGGACACCCCTCGGCCCCGGCACGGCGGTGCTCCTTCTAATAGCTCCATATGCGTTCAGGCCGCCCTTCATATGGAACCCAGACCATGGAGATAGCTCCAAAAGGCTCTGTGTGGCCCTCACAGACTCCGAGTCGGCCGGCTCAACCACAGCCTTTCCCGGTCGGCCCTGACCGACCCAGGCATCTTTAACACTGACCGAGTCAGTGTAGGCCTCCCCCGGCCAACTCCACTCGTCCTTGGTGCCCTCGCGACAGCTGAATCAGCCTCGACCATCTCTGGTCAGTCCCAATGCCTCCAAAATTAATCTTGGCATCAAGTCGCCCCTGGATCTTCCCAAGCCTTTAGAAGGTTCATGCGCAAATGAGTCTTCTTTCGAACAGTCTACAGCATCATGAGGCCTCTTGAGCAACCTTCCACATGGCTGGCTTACATTCCTGGGATGCATCCGAACATCATCCAGTCCAAAGTTGAAGTTTGGCTGCGGCACGCTCTACATATGCAACATTTGAAGCTAAGAAAATGTTTCAGAAGATGCAACGTTCGGCCATGACGTTATCAGGGTATGTGATTCGGCCACCGAAAGTAAAGACACAGTTAGACGCTTTTCCTAAAAGAAGAAGGAACAGATAGAGCAAAGTTTGATAAAAATTTCTTCTTTATTAGAAATCAAGAAGGGGTACAAAATTGGGCCCGAGTCCAGTTACCCAAGATAAAGAAGAAAAATGGGCAGTGGATCTTCAAGGCTCGCCAGGGCCAGGATTCTTCTCGTCCTCTTTCTCTGCTGGCTCCTCGTCAGGCTCCCCAGGCCGGATGTCTTCAAGTTCAGAAACGTCGATCTCGAGGGCCGTAGATACTTTGACTTTACACATTTCGAAGCCTTGAACATAGGCATCGAGGCTGGCCTCGATGACCTCCTGCTTGAACTCTGGCAAGGCCTTGTAGTTGGCAATGGCCTGCCCCGCCTCGGCTTCAGGCCACTGTGCTTTGGCCTCGGCCTCCTTGGCTCGCGCCTCGGCCTCCCAGGCCCTTCTCTCGGCTTCTTCGGCGCGGGCACTAGCCTCATCGGCATAGGCCACCGCCCCGGCCTTCTCCGAAACCGCTTCCACTGCCGCTTTCTCCGCGGCAGCGGCCCTCTCCCCTACGGCCCGGACCTCCTCCTCGGTGCTTTGAAGCCGTCGGGTCAGCTCTTCATTCTGCGCCGCGGCGGCCTTCAACCTTTCTGAGGCCAACTCCATTTTCGCCTCGGCTGCGGAGGCCCGGCCGCTCTCAGCTTCGGCCCGGCTCTCCATTTCCCTTAGGCAGCCGGCCACGCTCTCCTCCCGGGCCGAGGCCTCTTGATGAAGGCGAGCAAGGCTTTCGGGCTGTGCCATGCTCTCCTTCTTATACTTGTCGACCCGTGCCAGGGCCTTGATTATTGTATTCGAAGAATGGGCCAGCACCTCGCGAAGGCCCAGGGCACCGTTGGCCATCTGTAGCAGAGGAAACATGTTAGCTGCAGGAAGGAAAAATATTGAGAAAAATGAGGAAGATTCAAAAAGTACCTGGACAACGGAGACCATGACCATATCCAGGAGTGCGGAGTGACTCAATCCCTGCATCTCCTCTTTGAACTCGGCGGTCCAAACTCCCGACAGGAGGCGGGAGGCTTGTGCGGTGTCCACCATCATGCCGATTGTAGGGACTAGCCGTGTTTGTCCCTCCTGCGGGCCTTCGAATTGGGGTCGGAACAATTGATGGGACGAGCTCCTCGGCTCACCCCTCTGCTTCCCGGTCGCCTCCGCCTCGTCCCGGGCCCTCCTGGCGACTCGCTCCCCCTCGCTTGCAGTTGGGGGAGCACTCTCCCTTGTCGGCTCTGCAGCAGCTGGGGGGCTGACGGCGATGGTAACCCAGGGGGGAGGGGGGGGCTTCCTCTTCATCCAAAACCACCACCGTCGATTCGGTGGTGACCGGGATCTCCCCTCTTCGATTTTGGCCCTAGCCGGCTTCAGGGCCACTCCTACAACCGGCTTCTTCTTGGCCGGCTCCTCCGCAGGCATTGGGCCCGTGAGGGCTGCGGCCGGCCTGGCTGGCTCCCATCTCTGAATCTTCTTTGCCGACCTGGACGACTCTCCGGTCGCCTGCCTCTTCTGCCTCAGGACGGCCTCGAAATCACTAGCGGAAATCTTCATGGCTGCACAGAAAAAGATAATAAGCTTTAGCAACAACATATAGCAAACCGAAGGACGGGACATAAGGATTCAAGCGTCAAGCTCACCGGTCGTCGGGGCTAACTCGGCTTCTACCAGGTTCTCCTCGGATAGGAGTTCCTTGTAGCCGGGGATTTGGCAGTTGGACAGTTGGGTGAATAGTTCCTTATCCATATCCCTTACGGAGGAATCGTCGTTGGAGCTAGTGTTTGGCTCCCTCCAAGCGGCCCTTACCCCCTCGACATGGGTAAAAAGAAATCTAGATTTTTACCCCCTAATTTTGGACGGGAGGCCTAAAGGGAAAGCTCTACCCAGCCTGGCGGTAAATGCCCACTAGGCCCCCTCACCTTGGCGGCGGAGCTTATAGAAAGCTCGGAACAGAGACAGCCCTGGATGGGCCCCCCTAAAAGTGACAAAGAATGACAAAAGCACAGATGATCCGAATCGAGTTCGGAGTCAACTGTGCCGGCACTAACCTATACCTATCTAGGAGGTTAAGAAAAAAGGGGTGGAAGGGAAGGTGCAACCCACACCGAAAGAACTCCTCGTATAGAGCGACCCGACCTGGGTAGTCAGAGGTCACCCTATCTTTGGGCCCCAGCGCGGACAGGCCAGTGAAGTCAGGGACCAGGTATTTAGCCCTAACGGCCTCTACATCCTTAGGGGTCATGGTGGAAGCCACCCCCGCTGGACCTGTTGGATTGGAACTCACCACTGGAGGAAGTATCGGATGGCGAGAGGACACGGGGACTGCCCTAATAGGAGAACCGGAGGTAGACGGAGGTCCTATCGCACTCGATTGGTCGCGGATGACGATGCCACCCACCGGCCGAGGCATTTGGCTACTAGCTACAGGGGCCTGGTTTTCACTACTAGATCGGGAAGACTTTTCTACGGGTCTCTTGCCCTCCCTAATGGCACTACGGTCCATAGGTAAAGAAAGGGATGAAACTAACCTGGGAGTTGGAAAGACTCGGGTCGAAGATGAACTCAAGGAAGAAGAAAGTGGAAGAAAGCAATGGCAGTGTAAAGGTTTTCAAAGGCTCTTGAAATGCTTTTATAGCCTCCATCTCCAGCTGGCGCCGCCCGAGATCCCGTCACGTGGCGCGCGTCCATTCGTTGCAGGCTGCCAGCCGGAAATCTCGTCTGTGCCCGAGGCGTGCTGCCTCGATCCACTCCAAGGGACGTGATCCCCGGCCAATCGCGGGGCATAGAAAACAGAGCGGCAATGATGGTTTTTGCCTTTTTCCATCCCCCAAGGAGCTCCCTCTCCGGAGCGCTCGGCGCCAACATCAGCCCCACCTAACGCATGATTGCAGGAGATCTTCGAAGCGACACTGCCTCGGGATAAAGCGCCAGCTCATCAACCCATTTAAAGCGCACTAAAGGAAGCAATCATTCTTTTTGAATTTTTGCATCCCTTTCGCCCAAAGGATTGCAGGCACGTGGTCCTTAGTGCTCAGGGGCAGAGGGGCATCTGATGTGGCTGGTGTAGCCATAAGGATAATTTCGGCAAAACCAAAACATTAGTGCTCCCTGGCGTCTCCAAGCCCGCCGAGTCGGCCCGGCCATTCCTGGTCGGCCCCGCTCGGCCCCGGCATCTCCAAACCTGCCGAGTCGGCCCCGGCCATTCCTGATCGGCCCCGCTCGGCCCCGGCAACTCCAAGCCTGCCGAGTCGGCCCCGGCCATTCCTGGTCGGCCCCGCTCGGCCCCGGCATCTCCAAGCCCGCCAAGTCGGCCCCGGCCATTCCTGGTCGGCCCCGCTCGGCCCCGGCATCTCCAAGCCCACCGAGTCGACCCCGACCATTCCTGGTCGGCCCCGCTCAGCCCCGGCGTCTCCAAGCCGGCCGAGTCGGCCCCGACCATTCCTAGTCAGCCCCGCTCGGCCCCGCTCGGCCCCGGCATCTCCAAGCCCGCCGAGTCGGCCCCGGCCATCCCTGGTCGGCCCCGCTCGGCCCCGGCATCTCCAAGCCCGCCGAGTTGGCCCCGGCCATCCCTGGTCGGCCCCGCTCGGCCCCGGTGTCTCCGAGCCCGCCGATTCGGCCCTGACCATTCCTGGTCGGCCCCGCTCGGCCCTGGGATCTCCGAGCCCGCCGAGTCGGCCCTGACCATTCCTGGTCAGCCCCGCTCGGCGATGACCATCCCTGGTTGGTCCCGGCATCTTCGAGCCCGCCAAGTCGGCCCCGACCATTCCTGGTTGGCCCCGCTCGGCCCCGGCATCTCCAAGCCCGCCGAGTCAGCCCCGGCCATTCCTGGTTGGCCCCGCTCAGCCCCGGAATCTCCGAGCCTGCCGAGTCAGCCCCGGCCATTCCTGGTTGGCCCCGCTCAGCCCGGAATCTCCGAGCCCGCCGAGTCAGCCCCGACCGTTCCTGGTCGGCCCCGCTTAGTCCCGACGTCTCCAAGCCTACCGAGTCGGCCCCGGCCATTCCTGGTCGGCCCCGCTCGGCCCCGACATCTCCGAGCCTGCCAAGTCGGCCCCGGCCATCCTTGGTAGACCCCGCTCGGCCCCGGCGTCTCCAGTCCGCCGAGTCGATCCCGACCGTTCCTGGTCGGCCCCGCCCCGGCACCTCCTGGTCAGTGAGGTTGGCCCCGGCCATCCCAGGCCGACCCAGCTAAGCTTCGGCTCCCTCTGGAGAGTCGAGACTCCCCAATTTCCTCCAAATCAGCCCCAGCATGGCCCAGGTAGTTCAGGACGCCACCTCTCTGACCCGCATCTCCTAACAACGTCAGATCCAACTACCCACTGGCCATGCTGCTGATGGGACTGGACCCAACTACCAACAGCCCCACTGGCTGATGGGACGTAGCCCACCAACCGCCGTTTTCTCCTTCTCTGATAGGACAGGACCCATCAACCAGTCCAGATTCACACAACTCACAAGAACTCCGCGGACATTTCTTTTTCACGGAATCCCACGTGGTCATGCAAGTGTCAACCCCTATAAGAAGGTGAATCCACTCAATAATCAGGTATGGGCGATAACCCTAAGGAATTGCTTCCTTTTTAGCACTTAAAGAGGAATCTTTCCTTCTTGGAAACACTTTTTATCTAAAAAGAGTTCACTCGAGCTTCTTCTTAGCTGTGATCTCGATTGCTAACTTGAGCGTCGAAGAATTTCACTAAAGAATATCTTCGATCTTAAATTTTTTACAAATAACTCGATGAAGCGAAGATTCTTTAATTAATTTACTTTTTTAATTTTAACGTTCAAAATCAACGACCAAGCGTCATGAAGCACGTAGCGAAAAAATTAGTCACGCGACATTAAATTCCCTGTCTACCATGATCTCAGAGTTGCCATGATCTTGGAGATCGATGACTTGGGACGGTGGCATACGTCGCATGCTTTTCAGCAACATCAAGACTTGTTGGGCGGCAATCAAGTGCCAAAGTCACGTCGATTAGATAGGGAGGCCTAATCCTAACCTAAACGCTATCTCACAGGGAAAGTGACATGATATATTATCGAAACTCGCTTTAAAATAAACTGCGCTTAGCTTTGGAAGTTTGCGTCGGCTTGCCGCACGAAGCCTCGAGTCATACTTCTATTATTATTTTAATCCAGGACATGCGAGTGGCATCCAGGCAACGGCAAGCGTCGCAATGGTCCAGAGAAATAGAGATCAGAAAGTTTCGGCATAACAAACACGAGATAAAAAGGGTCTAAACAAGCACTCAATGGCCACCCATGTGCATGAAGAAATAATGTGGACTCGAGATGTGAAGATTTCGCTGTCTGAGAAAAATAATGCTTTACCTTCCGACGATTCCTGTTTGAGGCTTGAGAAGCCTTGACTAAAAGGAGTGGTAGAATATGGACCGCTACAAAACCCAACCATCGATCGAGTCTTTCACAAGCTCTACCCTCTCCGGACTTGACTCCGGCTTTGGGGCCAAGCTGTTCCTCGTGGAGGGACTGGCACTTTTCGTTGGGAGGGGGTCCACACAGTGCAATCCAATTGGTGCGGTCCTGACAAGACAGGACAGGATGGACTGAGCCCGACCGTTGAAGTAGATGGGGCCGTCGTTTTGAGCTGCAGCGGATGCTGAAAGGAACGCGAGAGGTCACCACTGTTTTGAGTCCAGCGGAGTGTGATGGATGAGGTGTTCCATGGTTGCTATGCGTCGTTGTAAGCATGTGCATGAAACCTTTGGCTATACCTCTTCCGATATTTTTGCAAGCTGTTGCGGTTCTTTCAAGCAAGGCCGGGAAGCGAATCGGGTTTGCATCAGGTTGAGGCGTCAAGTGCCGTAACATAACGAAAAAGTCTTATCTGGAATGCAGAGCGCATCATGCTCGATGATTAATACACATACGTATATTAATTTTATATATATACACGCCCGTTAATCGCTCAAATTGCATCATATTCGAATTCGATGCATAAAAACTTTTCTAACATAATTGCTATGCCTTTGTTGAGCAAATCACGACTGCGTAGTCCGGCTCGAAATTTATAATCTTGAAAGAAAGAAAATTGACCCATTAAAATTGGACCGAGCTTGGTAAAAAAAGTTTAGGCCAATGGTTAAACCGACCTAAATCTGGGTTTAGGCAATGAGTCTAGCGACTAACGTGCAGCCGAAATCCAACACAAGTTGACATTTGACCAGCTCTACTACATACACCTCTTCATTCTTAGCATTAATATAAATAAATAAATTAGCTCAAATCCCATCAAATTAAGCCTCAGATCTATTTAGAGATGTCAAATGAACTGGTCCGCTACAATGGCAGGCCTATGGGCCACCGTATGATGTTAGCTCTAGCGATGGTAATTTTTTGTTTGGTTGTTTACTCAATCGGTACCGTTTTTAACGGATCAAAAAATTCACTGTCTCAACGGCTTAATAGGTAACGAGGATTTTTCGTTAACGTCTAAACCGGTAAACGGGGTAAACGGTTTGAGGATGGTATTCTTCGCCCTATCCCCGTTTATCCATCCCTATCTCCGTTAACTTTAATATAATATATTTAATATATATATATATATATATATATATATATATATATATATATATATATATATATATATATATATAAATTAAAAATTAAAAATAAAAATATATATAATCATGACTCTTGCTCTTCATTATTTCACGTAACTGTCTCTTGCTCTTCCTTCTTTAATACAACTGATGAAGTTCTGAAACAAGACGAGAACCTAGCTCCATTAGTCCATCGTCTATCTTCGCCAATCGATGCCCCGTCCTCCAATATCTTTTTCTTTTTCTGGTATAAAGATATCTCTTCAATTATTCTTTGAAATTTAAATATATTTTTTGTACGGTTATTGTATTGAAAATCTTTATTTTCTGATTTTTTCCCTTATTAGTTATTTTTTCTTACTTTTCATTCTCTTCTCCCTTATCCCAGAGTCAAGAAGCTCTATATATATCAATATTATTATCTGATTAGTCTCCATCTTATTTAAACAGATAAACAATATCAATGGGTACATGATAAACACATAAATAATTATCACTAAACTTATTAATTAATAATTCAACGTATCTATTATTATTTAATATTTTAATATTTTATATAATATTTTAGGTAAAACCTTATCAATTTAAAGAGCTCGATTTTAGGAATTTAACAACGCAAACGACACTCAAATCAGATTTAAGATGAGCCCGAAATTAATTTTATAATGATTTAGCACGCATTATAAAGCAAAAACGACACCCATTGATTTTATAATGATTTAGCACGCATTATGAAGGTCAGTGGGAGCAAAATTATATTTTTGATTCTGTATGTTGATGATATCTTGCTAGCTACTAATGACCTTGGCCTATTGTATGAGACCAAGAATTTTCTCTCTAAGAACTTTGAAATGAAAGATATGGGTGAGGCATCCTATGTGATTGAAATTGAAATATTTTATGATAGATTACAAGAATTGTTAGGATTGTCTCAGAAAGCATATATTAATAAAGTTCTTGAGAAATTCAACATAAACAAATGTTCTAGTTCCAATTCAGAAGGGAGATAAATTCAGTCTTATGCAATGTCTAAAGAATGAATTGAAGCATAAATAAATGGAACAAATTCCTTATGTTCCTTATGCATAAAGGAATATTCAGACTCAGATTTTGCTGGATGTGTTGATACTAGAAAGTCCACATTTAGCCATTTGTTCCTTTTAGCTGGAGGAGCGATCTCATGAAAAAGTATGATGCAGTCTGTCATTGCTGCATCCACTATGAAAGCTAAGTTTGTGGCATGCTTTGAGGCTACAATTCATGGTTTATGGCTGCAAAACTTTATTTCAAGACTTGGAGTTATCGACAGTATTGTCAAGCCGCTGAAAATTTATTGTGATAACTTCGCAGTAGTCTTCTTTTCTAAAAACGACAAGTATTCAAAGGGTGCTGAACATATAGAATTAAAATACTTTGCCGTTAAAGAAGAAGTTCAGAAATAAAGAGTGTCAATTGAATATTAGTACCAATCTCATGATTGCAGATCCGCTGATTAAAGGGTTGCCACCAAAGACATTTTATGAACATGTCGAAAGAATGGGCATTATTGAAAACCATTAGTGATGTTATGTTTAAAGCTTTAAGTTTCTTATGTATTTGACACTTTGAGCTCAATTAATTGTTGTTTCTGAATCACTTATGGATCTTGTTTACTTATGCTGGTATATATACATAAATGAATTATGAGAATATTAACATGATTTGTCTTTGATAAAGACATTACTGTTAGACCTTATTGCAATTCCCATTATAGGTCATGTTAAGTATAGAACTAGTAATGTGATACATGGAAGGGAGTACGTCAAAACAATAGCATACAATCGCCATGATCCTTATTAGTTTTTGCTTAATGATGATTTCATATTTGACCAATATTATGAAGGATTTTAGCTTCTGTTATGCGCATTATGATTGATTATTAAACCAGTATGTTTAATATCTTAGATGGGCCAAGTGGGAGAATGTTAGCATTTCCTTTTATGTGGCACACGTGGATATATGATTGATTTATCATTTATTTATTCTAAATGATAATTATGATATGATTTTATCAGATATTTAAATTTAAGTGATAATGATGGTTTAATAAAGCTAATTTCTTATTGGTTTATATTTGGGAAGTTGTTATCTGATAACCTCTCTTTGATGGAAAGAGAAACTTATCGTATTATCATATGGTCCTCTCTCTCCTATATATAAGTCTGTTTGACCATCAAAGCAGATAAGGAAGAGAATTAGGAAAGAGGGAGAAACTCAACATGTCGTTAACACATACGCAGCCTCTCGTTCCTCGAAGAATGAACGAGCATTCTTGGTTTATATTTTCATGTATGTTTTCATGTAAAAATCATTTATTCTAAGATCTTGGCCATTATGTTTATTAAAAATATCCTTTAATGGATCTTACATGTGGCATCAGAGCCTTGATTAAAGAATTTATGATTTTTCATTATGAATAAGGTTATTAAAATAGTATAGTGGTAAGATGATCGTTCTACAATTCGAAGGTTCAAATCATCATCGTTGTCCCTCTATTTTTTTATCCCAAGCCGTTTTCTCATTTTCTTAAGTCGTGAGGATTGAGTGCATGAAGGACGCCGCGGTGTTCATGCAAAAATGGTGGAGGAAGTTATGTCGGATTCCATCATGAAAAAAAAGGCACAAAAGTTATGATTCACTTCACGGAAGTTACGATTCCATCGTAAAAAAAAGGCATGAAAGTTACAATTTGCTTCATGGAAGTTACGATTCCATCATGAGAAAAAAAAAGGCTTCACGGAAGTTACGCTTCATGGAAGTTACGATTCCATCGTGGAAAAAAATAGCTTTACGGAAGTTACGGTTCCATCGTAAGAAAAAAAAAAAAGAGCCTCACTGAAGTTACATGGGATTACATCATGGATTCCAACAAGATTTCAAAAAAAAAAAAAAAACGGAAGGAAGTGTGGTGGACGTACGGTGAGGGATGCATGAATTCCAAACTTCCATGGAAACGTTCTTTGGCATAATAAAAAAAGTGTTAGTGAACGTACCGTACGCATGGGAACGAAAGTCACGTTGCATGAAAAAGCCTCTTTCTAAGGATCCGTAAAAATAAAATAAAATAAAGGTTACCTGATTTGAACCTTGGATCAACAAATTTAAGGATAAGGATATTACTATTCTATCAATTTAATCTTAATAATAAAGGATGAAAGTTCAATAAGGATATTACTATTCTATCAATTTAATCTTAATAATAAAGGATGAAAGTTCAGGATATTTCTCCAATGAGAGATTAATGTTTTGAAAAAATATTACAGTAAAATTATGTGGGTACACTTAAATCATTAGTATTCATGTAATATTATCATTAATTAATTTGATGTCTATATTATGCAATTTGTTAGTCACCAAAGTGGCCAAATTTGAAAGTTTATAGGTATCAAATTTAATTAAATAATTCAATTACTCATAATTATGTGATGCTTATAAATGAATGAAATAATTGTTTAATGTTATGAGTATATTAAAGTTTATTGATTATAAATATTTAAGGGCCGCCCAAAGGTTGACTAGTTATTTTATAATTTATGAACATGATGTGGTTAATTAGTATGTTTAGCATATCCAAAGATAGCAAACATATCTAATTTGAGTATATATAATTGCCAAGTATGTAAAATTAAGCATCAATTATGTTTATTGTTGTATATGTTGTATATGCACTTATTGTTTACTTGATGGAATATGAATATATTACTCAAAGCATTAATATGTGAGCATGTTTTCTATATTTGCAGCAACTATTCCTGTTTCTCTTCATTCGCAATCTATATCTGTTCAAACTTTTAATGGACTTAATTTCTCTGAATGGCGCGAACAAGTTCAGTTTCATCTTGGTGTTCTAGATCTTGATTTGGCACTCATAAATGAGAAACCCACTGCTCTTACTGACTCTAGTAGTGCTGAACAGAGGTATTTTCATAAGTCTTGGGAAAGATCAAACAGACTTAGCCTGATGTTCATGCGAATGACTGTAGCAAACAATATTAAGTCCACAATTCCTGCTACTGAAAGTGCTAAGGAATTCTGAAGTTTGTGGAAGCGCGTTCCCAATCTGACTCTGCTGATAAGTCACTTGCTGGGACATTGATGAGTACTGTAACCAACATTAAGTTTGATGGTTCTCGTACTATGCATGAGCATATTGTTGAAATGACAAACATAGCAGCAAGACTAAAGACTATGGGATTGGAAGTGAATGGAAATTTTCTTGTGCAATTCATTATCAATTCCTTGCCTTCTGAGTATGGTCCATTTCACATGAGTTTTAACACAATGAAGGATAAGTGGAATGTGAATGAACTACAAAGTATGCTCATTCAAGAGGAAGCAAGAATTAAGAAACATGTAAATCATTTTATTAATCTCATGGGTCAACAAGGAGCTGGAAAGAAATCAAAGAAAGATAAGAAAGGAAAGAGCAAGCAACACTACTAAAGATAAATGGGTCATCTGCTCAAATCCACAAGAAGAAATAAAAGGATGATAAGTGTCACTTTTGCAAAAAGCATGGACACTATCAGAAAGATTGCCTAAAACGTAAGGCATGGTTCGAAAAGAAAGGTAAGCCTACGGCTTTTGTATGTTTCGAATCAAACCTAACAGAAGTTCCTTATAATACTTGGTGGATTGATACTGGTTGTACCACTCATGTTTCTAATACGATGCAGGGATTCCTTACGATCCAAACCATAAACCCAAATGAAAACTTTGTCTCAATGGGAAACAGAGTCAAAGTTTCAGTTGAAGCTGTTGGAACTTATTGTTTGATTCTAGACACTGGACATCATTTAGACTTTTTCCAAACACTTTATGTCCCTTCTATTTCTCGTAATTTAGTTTCTTTATCCAAACATGACTCAGTTGGATATTCTTTTAAATTTGGAAATGGATGTTTCAATTTGTTTAAACACAATCATCTTATTGGTTCTGGTATTCTTTCTGATGGTTTGTATAAATTTAAGCTTGATAATCTTTTTGCTGAGACATTGTTGACCTTGCATCATAATATTGGTACTAAACGTGGTTTATTGAATGAACAATCAGCTTACTTGTGGTATAAATGTTTGGGTCATATATCCAAAGAAAGAATTGAGAGATTAGTAAAGAATGAAATCCTTCCGATTTAGATTTTACTGATCTTGAGATTTGTGTGGATTGTATTAAAGGAAAACACATAAAACAGACAATCAAGAAAAGTGCCATAAGAAGTAAACAGCTCCTTGAAATTATACACACTGATATATGTGGGCCTTTTGATGTTCCATCCTTTGATGGAAAAGAGTATTTTATCACCTTTATTAATGATTTTTCACGTTATGGCTATGTCTATTTATTGCATGAAAAATCTCAATCGGTAAATGCTCTAAAAGTGTTTATCAACGAGGTTGAAAGACAACTAGACAGAAAAGTAAAAATTGTTAGGTCTGACAGAGGTGGTGAATATTATGGAAAGTATGATGAATCTGAACAATGCCCTGGTCCATTTGCTAAATTCCTTGAAAAGCATGGCATATGTGCTCAATACACAATGCCTGAAACACCAGAACAACATGGTGTTGCAGAAAGGCGTAATCGAACTCTAATGGACATAGTTAGGAGTATGTTAAGCAATTCATCATTACCCTTATTATTATGGATGCATGCTTTAAAGACCGCTATGTATTTGCTAAATAGGGTTTCTAGTAAAGCAGTTCCAAAGACTCCATTTGAACTGTGGACAGGAAGGAAACCCATTTTGAGGCATTTACATGTTTGGGATTGCTCGGCGGAAGTAAGGATTTATAATCCACATGAAAAGAAGTTGGACTCAAGAACAACCAGTGGTTTCTTCATTGGTTATCCAGAAATCAAAAGGGTATAAATTTTATTATCCTAACCATAGTGCAAGAATTGTTGAATATGGAAATGCAAGGTTCATTGAGAATAATGAAATTAGTGGGAGTTTAGAACCACATAAAGTGGAAATTCAAGAAGTTAAAATGCAAGTTTCTTCACCCATAACTTCTTCTCAAGTTGTTGTTCCTAGAGTTGTTGAACCTTTTAATAACTTTCAAGAACAACAAATTAATGATCAAACACCACAGAATGATGATATTAATGAACTTGCAATAAATGAACCCAATGAAGTAGCATTAAGAAGGTCTCAACGACAAAGAAGAATTACTATTTCTGATGATTATGTAGTTTATCTACAAGAATCAGATTTTAATTTGGGTATTAACAATGATCAGTTTCTTTTTCACAAGCCATGCAAAGTGCTAATTCATCTAAATAGTTAGATGCTATGCAAGATAAGTTAAAATCAATGGATTACAATGCAGTCTGGGATCTTGTTGAATTGCCTGAAGGTTATAAAAAGTTCGGTGTAAATGGGTCTTTAAGACCAAATGCGACTCAAATGGCAATATTGAACGTTATAAAGCCAGACTTGTTGCCAAAGGTTTTACTCAAAAATGTGGCATTGACTATACAAAGACCTTTTCTCCAGTCTCTAAGAAAGACTCATTTAGAATTATTATGGCACTGGTAGCTCATTATGATTTAGAGTTGCATCAAATGGATGTGAAAACCGTCTTTCTAAATGGGAGTTTGAATGAAGAGGTTTATATGGACCAACCTGAAGGTTTTTATTTGAAGGAAAGGAACACATGGTGTGTAAACTAAAGAAGTCAATATACGGACCTAAGCAAGCTTCCCGACAATGGTATCTTAAGTTTAATGATACCATTACATCCTTTGGATTTAAAGAAAACACCGTTGATCGATATATATATCTGAAGATCAGTGGGAGCAAAATCATATTTTTGATTCTGTATGTTGATGATATCTTGCTAGCTACTAATGATCTTAGCCTATTGTATGAGACCAAGAATTTTCTCTCTAAGAATTTTGAAATAAAGATATGGGTGAGGCATCCTATGTGATTGGAATCGAAATATTTCGTGATAAATCACAAGGAATGTTAGGTTTGTCTCAGAAGGCATATATTAATAAAGTTCTTGAGAAATTCAACATGAACAAATGCTATGTAAGTGTTGTCCCAATTCAGAAGGGAGATAAATTCAGCCTTATGCAATGTCCAAAGAATGAATTGGAATGCAAACAAATGGAAGAAATACCTTATGCATCAATTGTTGGTAGCTTGATGTATGCTCAGACATGTACCAGGCCAGAGATCAGTTTTGCTATCGGGATGCTAGGCAGATATCAAAGTAATCTAGGAATAGATCATTGGAGAGCTGCAAAGAAGGTACTAAGGTATTTGTAAGGAACGAAGGATCACATGCTTACCTACAGAAGATCTAATGATCTTGAGGTCAAGGGATATTCAAACTCAGATTTTGTTGGATGTGTTGATACTAGAAAGTCCACATTTGGCTATTTGTTCCTTTTAGCTGAAGGAGCGATCTCATGGAAAAGTACAAAGCAGTCTGTCATTGCTGCATCTACTATGGAAGTTGAGTTTGTGGCATGCTTTGAGGCCACAATTCATGGTTTATGGCTACGAAATTTTATTTCAGGACTTGGGGTTGTCGACAGTATTGCCAAGTCGCTGAAAATTTATTGTGAT
Source organism: Calamus simplicifolius (assembly GCA_900491605.1). NCBI lineage: Eukaryota > Viridiplantae > Streptophyta > Magnoliopsida > Arecales > Arecaceae > Calamus > Calamus simplicifolius. The sequence goes on from UESW01004128.1 coordinate 386,460, forward strand.
AACTCCGCAGTAGTCTTTTTTTCTAAAACGATAAGTATTCAAAGGGTGCTAAACATATGGAATTAAAATACTTTGCCATTAAAGAAGAAGTTCAGAAATAAAGAGTGTCAATTGAACATATTAGCACCAATCTCATGATTGCAGATCCGCTGACTAAAGGGTTGCCACCAAAGACATTTCATGAACATGTCGAAAGAATGGGCATTATTGAAAACCATTAGTGATGTTATGTTTATAAGTTCCTTATGTATTTGACACTCTGAGCTCAATTAATTATATTTCTGAATCACTTATGGATCATGTTTACTTATGTTGGTATATATACATAAATGAATTATGAGAATATTAACAGAATTTGTCTTTGATAAAGACATTATTGTTAGACCTTATTGCAATTCCCATTATAGGTCATGTTAAGTATAGAACTAGTAATGTGATATATGGAAGGGAGCACTACAAGAAATAATGAAATAGCGATGCAAAGATGCATCGCTAAAATTGCGACTACATTGCGACGCCTCCGCGTCAAAAAAATATTGCGACGCAAATAGCGACACATTAGCGACTCAATAACCATAAATTAAAAAAAAAATTTAATTTAGCGATGCAAAAATGCGTTGCAATATTTATAAAATATATTTTTAAAATATTATTAAAGGAATAAAATATTACGACGTAGCTAAGTGCGTCGCAATGTTTTTAAAAAATTAATTATGTTAAATAGCGACGCATTAGCGACGCAATAAACATAAAATGAGAAAAAATATATTTAATATAGCGACGTAAAAATTGTGTCGCAAATATTAATAAAAAAATTAATTTTTATAAAATATAATTATGAAATAAAAATATTATGACGTAACTCAGTGTGTCGCAATATATTTGAAAACATAATAATTTTAAATAGCGACGCATTAGCGACGCAATGACCAAAAAATTATAAAAATTAATTTTTATTTAGCGATGCACTAATTGCATCGCAATTATTTTAAATAAAATTAATTTTTATAAATATTAATATGAAAAAAATATTGCGACGCAAACGTGCATCGCAATGTTTTTAAAAAAACTTAATTATTTTAAATAGCGACGCATTAGCGATGCAATAAACCAGAGAAATATAAAAATTATTTTTAAATTTAGCGACGCAATAATTGCTTCACAATTAATTAAATAAAATTTATTTTAAAAAATAGTATTATGAAATAAAAATATTGCGATGCAATCCAGTGCATCGCAATGTTTTGTTAAAAATAAATATGTTAATTAGTGACGTAATAGCGATGCAATAAAATAGTAAAGTAATAAAAAAAATTTTATTTAATGACACAAATTAATGCATCGCAATATTTTAAAAGAAATTCATAATGCCAAATTAGCGAGGCATTAGCGACGCAATAAATTAAAAATATAATTAAAAATTAATAATGTCCGAGATCGGTCGTCGTCGACCGTGATCGATCATGGCTTCGATCGATCGCAACCGTCGGGTCGTCGCCAATCGGATCGATCGCGACGAATCGAGATTGGACATCGCCGACCGGGATCGATCATGGCTTGGATCGATGGCAATCGTTGGATCATCGCCGATCGAGATCGATCATGGCTTCGATCGATCGCAACCATCGGATCGTCATCGATCCAATCCATCGCGATAGTTCGAGATCGGTAGTCGCCGAGCGGGATCGATCATGGCTTCGATCGATCGCAACCCTCGATCGTCACCGATCCGATCGATCGCGATGGTCCGAGATCCGTCATCGCCGATCAGGATCGATCATGGCTTGGATTGATCGCAACCGTCGGATCATCGCCGATCGGGATCGATCATGGCTTCGATCGATCGCAACTGTCGGATCGTCGCCAATCCGATCGATCACCACGGTCCGAGATAGTTCATCGCCGATCGGGATCGATCATGGCTTGGATCGATCGCAACCGTCGGATCGTCGCCGACCAGGATCGATCATGGCTTGGATCGATCGCAAACCGTCGGATCATCGCCGACCGGGATCGATCATGGCTTCGATCGATCGCAACCATCGGATCGTCGCCGATCCGATCGATCGCCACGGTCCGAGAGAGGTCGTAACCGACCGGGATCGATCATGGCTTAGATCGATCGCAACAATCGGATCGTCGCCGACCGGGATCGATCATGGCTTGGATCGATCGCAACCGTCGGATCATCGCCGACCGGGATCGGTCATGGCATCGATCGATCGCAACCGTCGGATCATCGCCGACCGGGATCGATCATGACTTGGATCGATCATAACCGTCGGATCGTCGCCGATCCGATCGATCACCACGGTCCGAGATAGGTCGTCGCCGACTGGGATTGATCATGGCTTGAATCAATCGCAAACCGTCGGATCGTCGCCGATCGGGATCGATCATGGCTTGGATTGATCGCAACCGTCGGATCCATCGCCGATCGGGATCGGTCATGGCTTCGATCGATCGCAACCGTCGGATTTCGCCGATCCGATCGATCGCCATGGTCCGAGATAGGTCGTCGCTGACTGGGATCGATCATGGCTTGGATCGATCGCAACCATCGGATCGTCGCCTACCGGGATCGATCATGGCTTGGATCGATCGCAACCGTCGGATACTCGCCGACTAGATCGATCATGGCTTGGATTGATCACAACCATCGGATCGTCGCTGATCGATCGATCGCGACGGTCCGAGATAGGTCGACGCCGACCGGGATCGATCATGGCTTGGATCGATCGCAACCATCAGATCATCGCTGATCGGGATCGATCATGGCTTGGATCGATCGCAACCGTCGGATCGTCGCCGATCCGATCGATCGCGACAGTCCGAGATAGGTCATCGCCGATCGGTATTGATCATTGCTTGGATCGATCACAACCGTCGGATCGTCACCGACCAGGATCGATCATGGCTTGGATCGATCACAACCGTCGGATCATCGCCGACCAGGATCGATCATGGCTTGGATCGATCGCAACCGTCGGATCATCACCGATCTGATCGATCACGACGATCTGAGATAGGTCGTCGCCGACCGGGATCGATCATGGCTTGGATCGATCGCAACCATCGGATCGTCGCCGACCAGGATCAATCATGGCTTGGATCGATCGCAACCATCGGATACTCGCCGACCGGGATCGATCGCAACCGTCGGATCATCGCCGATCCGATCGATCGCCACGGTCCGAGATAGGTCATCGCCGACCGGGATCGATCATGGCTTGGATCGATTGCAACCGTCAGATACTCGCCGACCGGGATCGATCATGGCTTGGATCAATCGTAAGCGTCGGATCATCGTCGATCCGATCGATCACCACGGTCCAAGATAGGTCGTCGCCGACCGGGATCGATCATGGCTTGGATCGATCGCAACCGTCGGATCATCACGATCGGAATCGATCATGGCTTGGATCGATCGCAACCGTCGGATCATCGCCGATCGGGATCGATCATGGCTTTGGATCGATCGCAATGTCAGATCATCACCGATCCGATCGATCGCGATGGTCCGAGATAGGTCGACGCCGACCAGGATCGATCATGGCTTGGATCGATCGCAATCGTCAGATCGTCGCCGACCGGGATCGATCATGGCTTGGATCGATCGCAACCGTCGGATCCTCGCCGACCGGGATCGATCATGGCTTGGATCGATCGCAACCGTCGGATCGTCGCCGATCCGATCGATCGCGACGGTCCGAGATAGGTCAATGCCGACCGGGATCGATTATGGCTTGTATCGATCGCAACCGTCGGATCGTCGCCGATCGAGATCGATCATGTCTTGGATCGATTGCAACCGTCGGATCATCGCCGACCGGGATCGATCATGGCTTCGATCGATTGCAAACCATTGGATTGTCGCCGATCCGATCGATCGCGACGGTCCGAGATAGGTCGACGCGACTGGGATCGATAATGGCTTGGATCGATCGCAAACCGTCGGATCATCGCCGACTGGGATTGATCATGGCTTGGACGATCGCAACCATTGGATTATCGTCGACCGAGATCGATTGCAACCGTCGGATCCTCGCCGACCGGGATCGATCGCAACCGTCGGATCATTGCCGATCCGATCGATCGCCACGGTCTGAGATAGGTCGTCGCCGATCGGGATCGATCATGGCTTGGATCGATCGCAACTGTCGGATCATCGCCGACCGGGATCGATCATGGCTTGGATCGATCGTAACGTCGCATCATCGCCGACCGGGATTGATCATGGCTTCGATCGATCACAACCGTCAGATCGTCGCCGATCCGATCGATCGCCATGGTCCGAGAGAGGTCATCGCCGACCGGGATCGATCATGGCTTGGATCGATCGCAACCGTCGGATCGTTATATTATTAAAAAAAAGTAATGAAAAAATTTTAAAAAAAATATTAAACAATATTGCGACGCCGTAGCGACACATTTTTGAAGAAAAAATAAACAAATATTGCGACGCAATGTATGCGTCGCAATTATTTTTAGTAAATATAATTTTTATCAGTAATAATAAATAAAAGTAATATAATATTACGACGCATTAGTTGCATCGTAATATTTTTTCTATAAATATATGTAATAAAAAAGTATAAAAAATATTACGATGCAACTTTGCATCGCATTATTATCATAAATTATAATATTATCATTTATAAATATTAAAAAATTATTGCGACGCCGAGCGATGCATTTTCGAAGAAAAAATAAACAAATATTGCGACGCAATGTATGCATCGCAATTATTTTTAGTAAATATAATTTTATCAGTAATAATAAGTAAAAGAAATATAATATTGCGACGCATTAGTTGCATCGCAATGTTTTTTTCTATAAATATATGTAATGAAAAAGTATAAAAAATTATTGCAACGCAATTTGTGCATCGCAATCATTATCATAAATTATAAATATTATCATTTATAAATATTAAAAATTATTGCGATACCGTAGCGATGCATTTTTAAAGAAATAAATAAATAAATATTGCGATGCAATGTATGTATCACAATTATTTTAGTAATATAATTTTTATCAGTAATAATAAATAAAGAAATATAATATTGCGACGCATTAGTTGCGTCGCAATGTTTTTTCTATAAATATATATAATGAAAAAGTATAAAAAAAATATTACAATGCAATTTGTGGCATTGCAATTTTATCATAAATTATAAATATTATCATTTATAATATTAAAAAATTATTGTGACGCCGTAGCGATGCATTTTCGAAGAAAAAATAACAAATATTATGACGCAATGTATGCGTCGCAATTATTTTTAGTAAATATAATTTTTAACAGTATTAATAAATAAAAGAAATATATATTGCGATGCATTAGTTGCATCGCAATGTTTTTTCTATAAATATATGTAATGAAAATGTATAAAAAAATATTGCGACGCAATTTGTGCGTCGCAATTATTATCATAAATTATAATATTATCATTTATAAATATTAAAAAATTATTACGACACCGTAGCGATGCATTATCGAAGAAAATAATAAACAAATATTGCGACGCAACTAATGCGTCGCAACAGTTTTTAGTAAATATATTTTTTATCAGTAATAATAAATAAAAAAATATAATATTGTGACGCATTCGTTGCGTCGCAATATTTTTTCTATAAATAGATGTAATGAAAAGTAAAAAAAAATTGCGACGCAATTTATGCATCGCAATTATTATCATAAATTATTTTTATCATTTATAAATATTTAAAAAAATAAAATAAAATATATAATATTGCGACGCATTTGTTGCGTCGCAATATTTTTTGGATAAATATATGTAATAAAATAGTTAGAAAAATTTTTGCGATGCACTGTATGTATCACAATTATTGTCATAAATTATTATTTTAATTATTTAAAAATATTAAAAAATATTGCAACGCCAAGTTAGCGACGCAATTAATTGCGTCGCTATTTTTTTCATAAAAATATAATAAGGTCAAATTAACGATGGATTAGCGACGCATTGTTGCATCGCTAATACATAATAAATTTAAAAAAATTGCGACCGATTAGCGACGTAATTAATTGTGTCGCTATTTTTTTTCATAAAAATAATAAGGCAAATTAACGATGGATTAGCGATGTATTGTTGCGTCGCTAATACATAATAAATTTAAAAAAAAATTACGACCGATTAGCGACGCAAATATTTGCATCGCTAACACTCATATATAAAGTCGGCCAGCCTCTCTTCTTCTCCCCGTCTTGACCTAGCCGCCGCCCCCCCTCAAAAAACCTCTCCGCCAAGCCACCGTTCGCTGCTCCGGCTCCCCCCCTCAGGTGCTCCGGCTCCCCGGCGGTCTCCTCCAACTCCGACGTCTCCTCTCGACCGAGGTGAGCCCCCCCATCCTCTTCCAAATTTTTTTTTTGTAAAAATTTCCTCCGGCCACGGCCGCTGCCATGGCCGGCAGTGGCCTGGCCACGTGGCTAGGCCACAGTCAAAAAAAAATTTTTTTTTTAACAGGGCCCCCCCATTTTGTCTTCTCCAGCCACGGCAGGGCCGTGGCCGAGCCGCTGCCGTGGCCGGCAGTGGCCGGGCCACGGTGGCCAGGCCACAGTCAAAAAAAAAAAAAATTTTGGCTTACAGGGGGGTAGGAAAACCCCCCCATTTTGTCTTCTCCGGCCACGGCCGCTGCCGTGGCCGGCAGTGCCTGGCCACGGTGGCCAGGCCACAGTCAAAAA